>OMLP01023347.1:29654-41743 GCA_900302685.1 Spondyliosoma cantharus | reverse complement strand
TCAGGTCTTACCCTGCTGCTCCCCTACATCCTCACCACCAGGAAGAAGTGGAAAGACAGCAAATTAAGAATCTTCATCGCAGGACAGCCTGGACGCAGCGATCTGGATAAACAGGAGTGAGTAAAAAAAATAAAAAATAAATAATGTTTCCATATCAATTATAGCTTAATGGGAGGAAGTTAGATTGAGCAAATGAATTAAGATTCATGAGCCAACGCTGAACGTCACTTGACAGGAGATGATATTTAGCATTAACTGAAGGTAATTACCAACATTTACATGAAAGTTAATCAGTGTGTGATGCGTTTCGCAGGATGAAGTCTCTGCTGCAGAAATTCAGGATTAACTGCACAGACATTAACGTCATTGACGACATCCACATCCCGCCCCGTGCTGACAGGTAACTGCGTTTTATTTCCAGCGACATTAGCGACAGCAGCCCGGAAGGTGCGACAGTAATAGTAAAATGTAATCACCTCATAGAATCTGCATATTATATGATTCTCGAAAGTGAATATTTTCCACATTCAGCTCATGTTCTTATCTGCTTCCTCCAGCTTGAGGAAGTTGGACGACATGATTGAGCCTTTCCTTCTGCATGAGCAGTCTAAAGAGTCCGCTCCCTGGAAAATCACTGACGAAGAGCTGAGCACCTTTGAGGAGAAGGTAAGACCACCAAATCAAGACATTTTATATACAGCGTAGACATGACTACATAAAGTTTGGTTTGAGGTTGGTGCGTCAAACCGGGGGTCTTTAATGTTTTCCTGGTTAGAGAGGGTATGTCAGATTCTGTTTCTCGAATAAGTTGGAAAGAACAAGAACGTCAGCACACTTTGGACAGCAAATGTTTCAGCAGTACGTACCGTAAATGGCTGACCAGAGATCAGCACAAGCGAACATTAGTTTCGAAATGAGTCCCACAAACATCAACGTTTAGCTTTCAGCATAACACAGAAGATCCACAGAGCCCCTTTTAAATTCAAAGAAATAAAAGCAAAAGTTAAAAACTCTGAGAAAGACCGTGTTGAAGACCAAACAGAGAAGTGAAAATGAGGTTGAAACCCACCAACTATTGCTGTTTTGCAGACCAACCTCCAGGTACGACTGAACGAGCTGCTTCAGGAGAATTCCAAATCTGCTAATCTGATCATTGTGTAAGTATAAACTCTGAGCCGCAAAGCTTAATGCAGTGTGTTAAAGAAGTCCAACAGACTAACATACTCCCTCCCCCCCCCTGCAGGAGTATGCCCATTGCTCGTAAGGGCGTCTCCGATTTCCTCTACATGGCCTGGCTGGACGTTCTGACAAAGGACCTTCCACCCACCCTGCTCATTAGAGGCAACCACAAGAGTGTGCTTACGTTCTACTCCTGAGCAGCTCGCAGGCTAAAGAATTAGAGCACAGGTAGCTATTAAAAGGAAAGAAATGCTGGACCGTGTTCATAAAGCGTACCAGAACCTTGGATGATGTCATTGAGTCCTGCAGACCACCACCACAATGTAACGCAAGCATTTTTAGTTCCGTCTAAACGAGGACATCCATACTGTGAGTGACAAGAAAATATAAGAAAGCAACAAACAGAAAAAAAAAAAAAACAGAAGTGGTCAGCTGGCGAAGTTGGCAAAGGTATAAAAGAGAAACTCATTTTTAGTTAAACCCTGTTTTCATCGCATTGTCTGGTTTGTGCTGTTTCTTGATAGCTTGTGGCGCGTTATGATCTGGCCAACAATCATATTTTGTATTTTGTTTTGTTGTTTAACTGCTGTGACACACTCAGAGCTCTCTGTGAACGCACTGTGAATAAGTCTGCTCAAGCTAAAGAAAAGTGCATTTCTGGTCTAAATGTGAATTTAGGCGCAAAGGTTAAGCTCTTTGCAACGAAGGACAAGTAAGGAAAAGGTTTTTATACTCGTGTTATTTTAGCATGGAATCAAAACAAAATCAAATCAGTCGGAGTTCGAACAAAGTCAAATCACACGTCTTCCTAACTCAGTGGGATCAGCCCGAGCCCCGGCAGATATACCAGGCTGCCTTCGATGGTTACGCTGAGTGACTGCGTTGGCTGCTGCTGTAAAATAAGTGTATATAGTAGATGTCTGAATTCACTGGCTGATATTTTCTGAGCAAACGAGAACTTTCTTAAATGATTAACAGCGTATGTATTTTAAAACACGATGATTTGATTCTTTTTTTAAAAAAAACATTCTTTGAGTGTAAAATACACTGAGACGGTTCAGCTGTTTACCTGTTCCACATTCCACTGTTTAAATATTTTTACTATCACAGTACACTTTGTGTTAAGAATAATTAAGAGATATAAATGATTGTAAAGGCAATTCTTCTGTATATTTTAGCCGATATTCTGTCTTTCTATTTAAATACATAATTGTGATTACCTGAAATAAAGATGAAATACAACTTTGAGCAGCTCTTAATCTCGTCTCTGTCATTTTTTAGCTGATATCGTCAGATATTGTTTGTCGGGGCACACAAGCTGAGCTACTTATCAACTTGAGTATTTTAATCTTGTTTAGCAATTCGATTTTTCTAGTTTTATGATGTCATTTTTTACAACCTAATACGTGGGTTCTGTATGCAAAACACAAGTTTATCATCTGTGTGTTCTGAAAGGTTAACACACCAGCAGTTCATGAGACATTTTGACAAGAATGACTATTATCGCTACATTAAACTAAGATTGATAATAAGAATGTTGCTCTGTTTTGAAAGGCAAACAGTCTGGAGGGATGAGGTTTGACCAATTGCCAACAGTTAGATATTAATTTAAGGGAAACTACTTATAAAAGGTGTTTACAGTTAGAGGTCATATGCATATACAGGTCTTGAACAGAGCACTGAATGTGAATCCTAATAGTCAATGTCCCGCATGGCAATGCTATTTTTTTCCCAGTGGGAGGCACTAATGGGCTTGAGAGCTAAGACTTGGGATATAATTGTAGCAATTATCTCAAGTTTGAGGACAAAGCTATTAATAACGTGCTGCACACAGGGACCAATGGATTTCACGTCCCATTAGTTTATATTATTATTGGAATTACAACCCTAATTACAGAACAAGCAAGATGAATCATTTTTCAGTGACATTCCGTTATTGATTTTGTTTTATTATCAGATAGGTTAAGTGGCTGTAAGTACTCCACATCTAATTTATGAGGAAGTAAATATGATGTCAGCCAAAAGACTTTGTGTCGTAGCCGGACGTACACACATCCTGTAGGTCTATATCCTGTGGGATTAGCTGTTAAAACTGCCACACCACTGCATATACATTTACCTGTACTATATGCTTTAACATTCTCTGTTCTAATGTTTAAACAACTGTCCAGTACACTGTATTTATCTGATCTATAGTGGATACATGCACCATATTATTCATGAAGCTGTTTATGTTATACTGTAGGTCCCACTATTTCAATTGCATGTATTTATGCCCGTGATGCATACATTTTATTTTGAACTTTTTTTTTAACCACAACATTCACACGCTCCATCGTTTATTAAAACAACCGTTCTACATTCTTTTAGATGGAGCTATATGTGAATTTAGTAGATTACAGGTATGTGGCTCAGAACCAAACACCAGAGAAACAACCACAAAAGAAGAAAGAAAAAAACAGAAATTGTCATTTTCAGCTGTATTTTCTCATTACTTATTACTATTATTAATCATTCACATTTTGTTTCCACAGGATTGTAATCCTTACTTCATACAATCTAACTGCATGTCTTTGTCTCAGGCCTACACTGCAATGAGAATAAGTTGAAACTAATCTAAAAAACAGCCCAGATATATATATAATATAATTAAATTGGTTGCAGGTCAGTATGACATAAACAGATGCATTTATATGCTTTTTTTTAAATCAACATTTCTATCCAAATACAGGTTGTATTTAACGTTAGTCTGCCACACTGACGCAGAGAGCAGCTGCATGACAGAGGCGGAAGTGCGGCGCAGTATGCCGAGAGGACGTTAGCTCCTGGTTAGCCAGTTAGCCGTTAGCTGACAATATGACACGAACGTTGCTCAGGCTCAGAGACCTTCGGCTACAATGCTCTTCGATTTTTGACGCTGCTCCACGTTTCTTAGGAAGGGACTTTCATATTCAGGCGCTCGCTCAAAACAAAGGCAAGCAAGACATTCGGATGGATAACGTTACTTTTAGCAATATGTCAAGCGCGTATTGACGTTAGCTTTGCTAGCCTGACTAGCATTTTGTAACAAACCGCTTTTGGTTTTAGCATGTGGGATTTTAACTTGTCGTGTGCTGAACGCGTACACGACACCAACACTACGTCTGCTTTATAACTGGTGCCATGCGTAAGTAAAGTGAGGCTTTATTGTCTCGTGTTTTCTCAAATGTATTTCCTTTTGTTTTTATTAGCTATATTTTCCTTTGGGATGCTGCACTTGTTTATATCAGTAACTCTCGCGAGAACTTGTAACTCTTGTATGACGGCGCTTGGCCTCTCGCGAGAATTTGGTTTTCAGAGCCACTTTGTGACGTTGCCATAGTTACGGAGCAGACTTACTTTCTGCCGATTCAGCCGTGAAAATGTTTTTCTTCATGTGCATTTATGTAAAGACAGTTCTGTAGCAACTTGTTTAAACTATTCGAGTATAATTCGCTGCATTGTGCGGTGTGTAATAAGCCCCTTTTTTAAATTGACGTGTTTTTGAGGCGGGGCTAATTTGGCGCAACTTCCAGCGCGGGAAATTCATTCAACTAGTCAGACCGCCAAGAAACTGCAGCAGAAGCTTCGGGGATTTTAAGCTTGTAGTTATCAGCTGTGGTTCTGTGTCCTTCTTAGTAAACTTTAAGTCTTTCAGTCCGGTTGTTAACTTGTACAAACTTTGCCAACATGCCCGTCCTAGAAATTGCAGATGCTTCAGCAATTTCTCCATCAAAGAGGCCAAGGACAGAAACGACGCCTGCAGAGGAGAGAGCTGTCCTCAGGTTTGCTAAACTGTCTGAGCATGCCACGACACCGACCAGAGGCTCAGCAAAAGCAGCAGGATATGACCTCTACAGGTTGGTTATACTTTAACATTTTAATTATGAGTCGGTTCAGAGGCTTGATGAGCAGCTTTTGCATGAGGCTTTCACACTGTGACATTAACAGAAGTTGTAATGACTCTCTGAATGAGTGTGTCTGTAAAATGCATTTGTAAATTTACCTGCAAATGTTTTGCCTTTGTTCTAAAACTCATTGCCTTGAATGTAGTGCCACATAAACCCGCTAACGTGAATCATCTGTGTTGAAACAGTGCATATGACTACTCCGTTGGTCCTCTGGATAAGGCCATTGTGAAGACAGACATCCAGATAGCAGTTCCTCATGGCTGCTATGGGAGAGTAGGTGAGTGTTTGTTCGACTTGCTGATGCAACTCTGGTAGTGCAAGTTTTTCCTCCTGTGTCTCTGTGAATTCAGGTCAGGGCTCTCTGTTTCTGGATTATGTTACAGCAGGAAGAACAGGCCGTAACGGTCTCTTTTCTTTTCTTTTTTTTCCCCTCCTCCTCAGCGCCGAGATCTGGGCTTGCAGCAAAAAACTTTATCGACGTTGGTGGTGAGTATTTACCGACTTATGAGAATCCGTGTGAGCAGGTAACGATTTAACCCTTCTCATGTCAGCCATTTTAACTTCTCTATTGTCTCTGTATGCTCTCCTCAGCTGGAGTTGTAGATGAAGACTATAGAGGAAATGTGGGAGTTGTGCTCTTCAACTTTGGCAAGGAAACATTCAACGGTAAGTCACTGAAATATATCGCCACCTTTAGTACCATCAACCCTTAACCCACAGGCCTGAACATTTCCCCTTGGAGGGCCAAACACTGAAACCTAACGGTGGCCCACTGCCAAAACTAGAAACATATTTTGGGCCAAATCAAACCTCCATCTTGAGCAGCTCTGCTGTGCAGCCATAATGCTCAGGCTTCTTTGGAGCTCCTCTGAACGAGCGTTATGATTAAAAGTGAAATGAACCTTTGACCCTAGTTTAGTGTTTTTCATTTTCCAACGGTAAATAAGTGTCGTTCACAGTAAGCAAAACGTGGAGTTTTAAATCTGCTTCATGGCCCTTTGGGTTGTTATCAGATTCAACTGTTTGCTGTAAACATAGATGAGAAGTTACATATGTATATATAGCAGAATTAATGAGGTCAATGCATCTCTGATACTCCAAGTACACACATAATGAAACTATCTACTATGAAAACTATTTTCTTAGTTTAAGACAACACAAAGCTAGCCAAAAGTAATCTTACCTGTAAATTAATGACACTTCCAATATTCTGTTCTCCACATTTGTTTAGAGCTTGACATCCTGTGCAGATGTCTGGAAGTGCCTCACACAGACTGTATATAAAGACTATTATAAATATGTGAAGAACCTTCACAAACAATCTATGGTACAGATATACAATGTACAAATTCGTCCATGTCCTTCTCTTCCCCTTTCCAGTGAAAAAGGGCGACAGAGTTGCTCAGCTGGTGTGTGAGAGGATCTGCTACCCAGATCTGGTGGAGCAAGAGGTAAACTGACAAAACTCAAAGGCAGCATACACACATACACTCAGTGTCGCATTATTAGGTACAGCTAACTAAAACTAATGCAGGCTAATATAACAGTACTGCAATAATTCCTACCCTGAAATATTTGCATTGCTGGGTGTTTCTATTATATTGTTCACCCCATTCACATCAGCAAAAAAGTTAAATGTGTGCCCAAGAAACAAGCAACTGATTGTCTTTTACTTGTTTAAAATACTAGTCAGATTTATAATGATGGATAAATAATTGAATGTTTATGTCAACAGGTTAGTTTTGAAAGTTAAATTAAAGAAAATGCTTTGTCGTGTGTTCTTTCAGACACTTGATGAGACGGAGCGTGGCGCTGGGGGTTTCGGATCAACTGGGACCAACTGAACACTCCAAGCAATAATAGTTAGTGGCGGAGTGTATATGTTGAAAATATAAAGATGATGTGCTAATAAAGTTATTTGTTTTGTACTTTGCAGAGTCTGGTGTCTTTACTGAGTTACAGTCACCCACATGTTCTTAGTGGGAGCTTTGAGGGTAACACTACATGCACTATAAATCATTTACTTTAATGCTTTACTAATGCATCACTCATGATTTAATGCACCACTAACAAATGATCAAGTTACTCTGACTTTGATTGGTTTACAGTCAGTAGATGATCAGATAAGGAACATTGGTTCACACTTACTTCATACTTGAATTCGAGTCAGCTAGATATAAGTGATTAAAGTTTATTTAAGTAATTGCTTTGATGATTAATATGAAACTGTTTGCATTTGATGACCAGCTTGATTACAATAATAACTTTATATTTCTATGAGAACAAATAAATAAAAGGAAAGTCAAACAAACCTAAATATTTGAATGAATACAAAGGTAAATGGAGGTAAATTAAAGCCGAAATATGAAGTTGTCACACTATAAATTGATTAATGGTGACGCTTTTCAAGGTTTTTGGTGCATTTAGCGGCATATTAATTTGCTGAGCCGTTTGTACTGTGGCAGTCTCAGTTTTTATTCTTTCAGAAAAGTTTTCTCAGCCGTGTGCAAAGTTTTATGTTGCTGGTAGCATATTAATGTGTGAAGTATAATGGAATGGAACTAATCACGTAAAGTCAGTAAGTTGATCCTTGGTTGATGATGTGCTGCAGGAAAAACACATCATGCATCCTGAATTAAATAATCACTGGTGCATTAGTTAAGCGTTACTTAAGTATAGGATTTGTAGCATATTTACAAAGTTTTACCCATTTCTGTCTGATGAACTAAAAAAAAAAAGTCTTCCATATCTCCACATGGGGGCAGTGCAGGACAAGAGTTGCACCTCAGCCTGAGACAGCTGAGGCGCATTGTGCTCAGCTCAGAGCTCATTCCATTGGGGTAATGTGAGTTTCACTCACTAAAACATTGAGATCACGTTGCACTCTACTTAAGGTAAACACAACTAGCCGCCTGTTTGATATCTCTTTGTTACATTCGTAATACAGTCTGGATTAATGGGAAAGCACAGCAGTGAATACATATACACCAAAAAATATGTTTTATTGTGAATTTACAACTAAACCCTCACTGATGTGAACAGAGAACACAGACTGGTGTCAGGCTGGTCCGTGGCAATGCAGCACTGATTGTACTTGTGAGAGATTTGTGTGGCCACGAAGACCTCAGTGCATAATCATGAAGGCCCAGGTTTGGCATCATCGATGTGTGTCGTGTGTGTGTGTGTGTGTGTGTGTGTGTGTATGTATACACAGTTTACAAAGGAAGTAGTTGGTCATTATAAGCACCATTACAAACCCCTCTATTCCAGGGGCTTCCTCTAGTTTACAAATGCTTCATAGATTAAAAGTGGCATCGATTATTACAGTATAAACACAATTTACATGTAGTATAGAGGAGAGCAGACAGGCTTTGAAGCTAGCTGTTACTGTTGCAAAGACATGAAATCTTCAGAATGGCCGATGGGATTGTATCTTGTTGACTACAGAGTTTTGAGTAGTAGTACAGTGCATTCAGAAGTCTATGTGGTCGTGTTGCTAGCACCAGTAAATATGAATTATTCTAGTCAGTAGGAAAGATGGAAAAGCATAGTTTAAATATGCAGTAGGAGTCATTCAAGCTCAGACATGGCTACATCTCAATAGTCCATTGTGGGTTCCTTTCCTCTCCTAACTATTCTCATAATCTTTTACTTTCATCTTCACTCCATTAAATTAATATCTGGGGAAGGAGAAATGTGTTTACTTCCATGTATCCAGGTCGGTTCAGTCGTGTACCTGAGGGGAGGAAATGAATTTATTTCAGACTATTGGGACTCACCCTTTTCTTCCACCTAAGCTGAGTTCTAAAAAAAAAACTCAACTTTTCGAGCTTTCTGCAGTCCACATGCCCGTCAAAGTGGCACCTGATTCCACATATCATCATACAACATTAAAACCCTACAATTAAAAACCATTCACACTCTCAATAGTGCTTCACACACAGCTGAAGTTGTGTGTCAGGTGCTCTTCATTTTGACTGAAATCTTTCATATTGCCTCATTCAGCTGGCGTTTTCCACAGAAATTGTATCTATGATATGTAGAATCATCTTTGGCAATCAAATGATGCAGTCCCCCCCCCACCCCACCCCCTTCATGTCTCTTTGGTGGCGAGCCCTTCTCCCTGTCAGTACCAGTAGAAGTTGCCCCTAACCACTGATCCAGCGTCAGAGATGTTTGGCCTTTAGGGAAGAGTGAGCCTGACACTGGATTAGCAGCTGCTGGCAACATCTGCCTGTCTCAGTCTTGTGATGGTTAATGGAGGGTGATCTGCACCCTCATCTTCAGTACGTCTCCCAGCTGTCCTGTGAGGTAGTCTTTATCGTGTCGGTCCTCCAGCTCAGCCAGCTCCTTCTTCCTGTAGAGGGGCATGCTGCTGATCTGAAGGGAATAAGCCCCTGGCGAGAGGGCCTTCTTCTTGCTCAGATGCAGGTAGCTGACGCCCTCCCTCTGGTTGATCTTGAAGTAGCCTTCGTCGTTCCCGTAGTCGATGCTGTAGCGCACGTGGTCGCTGAGGGTGGACAAGGCCGGGGTGAACTCGAGGATGTGGTCACGGTTGCTCAGGTCGCTGATGTTCAGGTGGATCTGCAGGGTGTCCTCAACATCCACACTGGCCAGGCTGACCACCTCAGTCAGCTGCAGAGGGAAGACAACGGAATTTAGAGGATGTAAGACGTGTGATCCACAGGAGAGTTTGTTTCTGTCATTAATCAAGACAGGCAAAGGGACACGGTGCAATAAAAGAAAGAGGAAGACTTTTCTCAGAGTTAGAACTACCAACACGAGACAAAATATGAGTTTATTCATTAATTTAGTCTATAATGGAAACAGGAAAGCAGAGAGAAATGGTGCCAGGCCACCAGCCTGACTGGACGGTCAGGCAGCCTTCGTTTTCCCGGGAGAGTTCTTGCCCAGTGGAGGACGAAATTACATGGTGAAAGTGAGTTTTATATGGAACCAGTCTAAATGCAGATGATGTCATGTTCTTCATAATGATGCGTTTAAGCAAAAAACTCATCCATTGCCAGTTTAAGTACAAAAGTATCAGCATCAAATTATACTTAACTGTACCAGAGAAGGAACTCATTATGCTGAATGGCATATTTCAGATTAATGTATATAATCAATATGTATAGCATTATCATCATCATATCATCATGATCATATATCATTATAGCAATATGTATAGTATATTAATTATCAATGCATTAATATGTTCATCACTTTAATGTTGAAGCTGGTAAAGGTTTATACATTTATTTTTTCTTCCTGGTAGCTTGTGAATGTCCCCTCACAGATTAATAAAGTTTTATCTTAATCTATAATGTTAAATTATATATATCATATGTGTTGATTATTATATTTGTATTATTAGATAGAATCTGAAAAGTAACAAGTAACTAAAGTAAAGTAATTGTAGTGGGGTAAAAGTTGAATATTTGCCTTTGAATTGTAAAGAAGTGCAGTACCTGATTAAATGTACTTTAATCAATGCCTGATCAAAGTACAAATACAGGGCTGTTTCCATGAGTTTAGCAATAGTGAGGCCCTGATCATCCATTCCATCAATGGACCCCTACCAGTGTTAAAAAAACTGTTAGAAACTATTTGGACTTGTCGATCAACTGCTCAATTATGTTTTCGGTCCTTTCAGGACCTTCACCAAATATCTAAAGAACACTGTCGAGGGTAAATGCTGAATACTTTATTTATTTTTTATTTTCTTGGCCTAAAAGTGGTAAAACATATTGAGTTAAAAACTATATATATATAAAAAAATAATCGTGTTATAAAACACCAAATTCCCTGAAACATCACAGAGGATATGACCTCGGTGTCCTCAGCGGCTCCGACCCTGCACACTGCATTCAGACAGACAGATTACCTGCACGTCTTCCAGAGTGTCCTCCTGCGTGGAGTTGGTGCTGCGACGTTTGCGTCCCTTCTTGGGATAGCCGTTGATCTTACATTCATAGCAGGCCTCAGGAGACAGAGAATTATCGTCCACCTCACCTCCCTGTCCAACACTGGAGCCACCGCTGAAGCCAAGACCTGTGACGCAGTGCCTGAAACAACAGCAAACCATCAGTCAACTAGAAACATCTACAGACGGCTTCCCACACAGTCATTCAGTCACGTACCCTTGTCCAGCACGGAAGTATCCAGGTGGGCATCCGCAGAGATAGCCCCCGTCTGTGTTAGAGCAGCCAAACTTGCAGGGGTTCTGGCTGGTGGAGCACTCGTTGACGTCCGAGCAGCCTCCACCTCCCTGCTCATAGTTGAAGCCGGTGGGGCAGAGGCAGCGGAAGCTCCCCAGGGTGTTGTGGCACGACGCTCCGCCGCAGATCTGGCTGTTCAGGCACTCGTTCTCATCTGAGTCACAGGAAGTGGACGGGAAGTAAACAAACAAAGCGGTCATTCCAGTTAAAGGACACAAACAATACCGGAGAGATCCGCCATGTTTTAAATGTGCGGAGAGATTGAAAGTATAAATAGAGGTTAAAGGCTAGTTATTTTGGGGTATACATGGAGGCAGCCACACAATGACCTCGCCTGTAACTGAGCTATTTCTAAATGTATTTATTTTGCTGTGGCACCCTCCTCCTCCTTTTTTTAACTGTGACAGGTCACTTTGTCCCTTCAGTGACTCTCTCCTCTTTGTCATGGTTTGTATTTCTGTCTCTTTTATATTGATTAAACTACTGAAGCACGGAGGGGCAAGGGACATTTAAAAAAAAAGAAAAAAAAAAAGTTCATACAATTTTACACTGTAGTACGAAGTCTAAATTAATGTTTTCAGATGATTTTTATTTTTTTTTTTAAAGAAAATTTAAATTCTCATGAAAAAAACAGACTACAAGGAACTTTTAACTACCGATGCTTCTATTTGACCAACTTAAGCAAATGAGACCATTAGCAAGAAGATGAGCTATTTCTAAATAGTCATTCTTGATCTCTGCCACTGGGTCAAATTCAAAAAAT
>OMLP01023347.1:0-24814 GCA_900302685.1 Spondyliosoma cantharus | reverse complement strand
CATCTTCTTGCAGGATGTATCCGCGGGGGCAGGAACAGAGGTAGCCTCCCTCTGTGTTCTTACAGATGAAGTTACAAGGTTTTGGTGCCTGTATGCACTCATCCACATCTAAAAGGGAGAGTGTGAGAGACAGAAAGAGTTTGATGCCGCAGCCAGAAATTCCATAAGTGGAGATGATGAGACAGACAGACTCGGGCTGCATTTTTCAGAGGAGTGTGTGGGCAGTCCACCCACGTAGTTTGGGCTGTTTACTAGACAGCAGGAATGCGAATGGGAGGTAGGCACGGTAGAAAAAGAGTCCATAAAGTGTAAGTGCTGGAGGTGGAATAGAGCCTTACCAACACACTGCGTGTTGCTGATGTCAGTGGTGTAGCCAGGTTTGCAGGTGCAGCTGAAGGAGCCCAGAGTGTTGATGCACTGACCATTCTTGCACAAGTTCCCCATCACACGACACTCATCAATATCTGGATGGGAACGAGAAACGTTAGCTCCAGATAAACTCATCACAAGTCAAGTTCCAGTCGGTCGCCTGAGATGGAATAACACTGTACATTCGAATTCTTTGGTCCTTTCGAGGAATAATCTGCCAAGAGCTGGATTTTAATAGTGAATAACAGCTGCGTGCCCCCGGGGGAAATATCGCTCTACGCATTTAGTCATGCATCAGTGTTGTGTCAAGTATAAAAGCATTGATTTTTTTACTGGCAAAGTAAAAATCAATACTTTGCAAGTGACTGCATCAGCCAACAACAGCCATCTGTTAATTCAGAACCATATCATTGGTTTCATCTGGACAAATTACTGCTGACAAATTCAAACAGCACAACAATTGATGTCCTACTTTTCATCTGGATGCGTTCCAGTCACTTCAGTACACTTGCAATATTAACTTTCAGAGACTTGAAACTCGTTTTGCTATTCCATCACCTTGAACACGTCAGTGCTTTATTTATTGTTAAGGTACGTTACGACGGCAATGGAAGATTTTGAAACATTTACAAGTTTACGTGTTTTCTTCCTGGCAGTGACGGAGGAAGTGAATAGATCCTTTGAGTAAAAGTCCTGCATTCAAAATCTTATACAAGTATTATCAGCAAAATGTACTTAGAAATATTCATTATGCAGTAACATATTATGAATTTTGCAATTTACTGCTGCTGATGTTTAAGGTTGAGCTCATTTTTTACTCCTCTAATCACTGTTTGCTAGATGAATCTACAGCTATGCATCGTTTTCTATAAGATCATCATATGTTTGTGGTCTTTCTGTCCTGTGAGAAACACAAATCTCTAAAAGGTTTCTTGGCGTCAACAGCCTGTTTTCAGCTTTGTGATGATGCTAATCCAAGAGGGTTTTTAAAGACCTTATTTGGCTCAAGTAGTAGGAGAAGTCCCTCAACACATAAAGGAACAATTAATCCTT
Organism: Spondyliosoma cantharus; assembly: GCA_900302685.1. Lineage (NCBI taxonomy): Eukaryota > Metazoa > Chordata > Actinopteri > Spariformes > Sparidae > Spondyliosoma > Spondyliosoma cantharus. The sequence goes on along the minus strand of OMLP01023347.1, from coordinate 23,392 downwards.
CCCTTGATCATATATTACAACTTAAAATCACCAAATGTGGAGATTTGCGGTTTTGAAAAAGGGCGAAAAAGGGACGTTTAGAGTAGACGTATCACATTTTCAGAACAGTACTTGAGTAAATGTATTTAGTTACATTCCACCATTGCCTCTGGGTTCGATTTGCTGATATCATGGCTCATAAATGCAATGGTATTTTGCAGGTGAGTTTTAAATCCTGGCTGTTGAAGCCTCTATGAAAAAAACGAAAAAGGGTTTTCAAATTGAATCAAGCTTTCGACTGCAAGTAGCTGAGATGAATAAAACCAGTGGCTGCCTGGCAGGTTGGAGGAAATCTGTCAGATAAATAAACACTTTGGAGTTCTGATTATGGCCTTAATCATGCAAAACCACCAGTTTGGTCATTTTAACAATTTTAGAAATAATGTATTGTTTTGTATCTCATGTTTATTCAAAATCAAGTGTCTCCAGCAGTGAGTTACCTCTGCCATCAGTGGTGTACCCAGGTCCCAGAGGACACATCTTCTTGTACTGCGTGGTCCCGGGCAGGGGGCAGAGCTCACAGTTGGTGCCCCAGCCTCGGCCTCCATCACAGCAACACTCTGACTTGGTCACCATGTTTCTGTTGCTAGACGTCATCTGACACAGAGTGGTCAGAACCTCGGTGAAGCAGAAGCCTTCACGGTTATCTGGAGGGTGGGAGAAAAACACGAGAGGAGAGAGACACACATAAAAAAGAGAGGTCCTGAGAGAAGCAGACGAACCACCCAGACAGGACCTGGCCTCAGAGAACCAGACGTAAAACAGATAACCCACACGGCTCTATCACTGCTGTCTGTGAGGAGGAAGATAGCCATGAAACCACAGAGTTACAACATCTCCCTGGAGTTGTTCTCACTGACTTCGGCACATCAAGTCTATCCAGACGTATATATTTAGATTAGGGAGGAAGGCTGTCAAAGGATTTCCTCGCCCCTATCTAGACAGTAACAGACACACGTTTTTAAAGACACAGTGGATTACTTTCATTCTCTTTTTCACTTTGATTCCATAGCAGGAAACATTTCTATTCAAATATAACTTCCAAATCAAAGTGTAATATTTTCTGTCCTTGCAAAACGTTTGGCTATTAAACTCTAAATTATGAATATTTTTTCAGATTGCTGCTAACTGCTAGGTAACACCGGTGTCTTAAAAGCCATGTCCCGATCCCAGTTGGTCGATCTCGTTCCATTAATTTACCAATTTGTGACACTTGTAGATTCTTTACAAACAGATTTTAACTTGTGGACTAAACTGTCCATCCCAGAACTAAATCTTATTCCAACACTTAATTTCAAAATATGCTGAAGATATGGAGACCAGATGCCACTAAATAAGTTTACTTCCTACACACTTAATTTAGTAAGACCCCTCTGAACAAACTAGGGTAGCACATTTACGTTTAGGGCATTTAGCAGACTCTTTAGTCCAAAGCGACTTACAATAAGTACATTTGTCACAAGAAAGAAACTACAACATATCACTAAAGTGAAGTGAAGACACAACAGATACTGATGAAAACTGACACTGAACTCAAATAAGTGAAGTAAGGGGACAGTGGGGAGAAATACAGTAAGAGCACGTTACATAAGTTAATAAAAGCGTACTTACCGATACATTCAGTCTGTGTGGGGTTTGCGACGAATCCTTGGTCACATCTGCAGCGGTAGCTTCCTACTGTGTTTTCACAACGGCCGTTCTTACAGATACCTGGTTTGGCTGTGCACTCATTCAGATCTAACAACACACACACACACACAATGTGAAGGTAAACCATAAATATTTGTTACACAGGACGTTTCTATTATATGTCAAACTTCGTTAAATGAAGCTAAAGTTATAGTCCACGCATCCCATACATCACATATATGACGTAATTAGTCCTTTAATGTCGGTTTTCTTCTTTTAGTAAATAACATGGGTCTCCTTGAGTGAATCCTGATATTTATTAATTGAGATTAATGCTCGTTTTTCATGTCAAAAATAAAGATTAGGTGTCCCCAAGAATTTCAGTCTTGTGAAACTGTGAATTTGTCCCTGATTTATTTCATGCAATTAAAGCCGAGATTTGACGCCATAAAATAGAATGAGTCAATTATTTCTCAGTGTGACGATCTTACCCATGCAGCCGTCTCCGCTGGGCTGGCGTGTGTATCCAGGGGAACAGATGCACATGTATGTACCGATCAGGTTCTTGCAGGTCATGCCTCTGCTGGCGCAGTCATCTATGCCATCTTCACACTCATTCTGGTCTGGAAAGCAAACAGCATATCAAAGCGTAAGAGGGTTGCACGAGCATGAGGGCATCTATGTGTATGCATTCACTTGCAGCAATTACATCAGTGATGCAACACAGACACTCGGTGGCACACTACAGCACTTTTAGAGTTTAATGTACCTGCCAAAGCCCAACGCTGAGCTCTGTAGTGCCAACAGCCGTGTAGTGGGAGGGCTGGTGGTCTGTTTGGAGCTCTAATGTAAACAGTGACGCTATAGACAGTGAGAGGTTCCTCCTGTCTCTGCGCTTCCCTCCAAATACAACCGTTGCCATAGCGCCCGAGCTATCTGACAGAGCGGAGGTGTAAACAGTGACTCGGCCGCTTACAGTTTCCAGAGAGTGTTTTAAGTTCGTCCGAGACAGAGAACTCTTGAGGATCTCACAGAGATAGCATGTTATGTAACCTTATGGACGGGGCCAACATGTCTCTACGAGTTTATTTCCGACCAACGCTTTCCAGTCAAAGGACCGTGACGGAGGACGTTGAGTAAATGAGGAAGTCATTTAGCTGCGGTACCTTTACACATCCTCCGGTCCTCGCGCAGCACGTAGCCCGTGGGACATTTACACTCGTACGAGCCCACGACGTTCACACAGCGGAAGGCACAGAGAAGAGGATTCTGCGCGCACTCGTTGATGTCTGGACAAAGAACAGAAGGAAACAGGTTACATACAGTAGGAGCACAGGATCGCAAACACTGCATGGTGGACGTGAGAGCGCGTAGAGAATTTCACGTACCCTCACAGGTCATCATCGGCCCGGGCTCGAAGCCATCGTCGCATGCACACTCAAAGCCACCGATGACATTAGTGCACGTGCCGTTGCCGCAGGGATTGCCGATGTCACACTCGTTAGTGTCTGCATTGAAGACAGTTACATAAACCCCATTAAACATCTTGGTGTTAGAGTCACATATACCAGGGGCCTCATTACAGAACATGTCTTGACTAATCTTATCTTAGCTTATGTTTCAAAGATAGATAAAATTCTATCTCCTATTACAGAAGCAACTCCTGAACTCATGGCTGTGTCATGTGTCTACCTTCTCGCCGAACTCATATCTTATCTTTATTTAATCATATTAATCCAACCTTGAACTGTAAACTTGATTTTTTTTAATTCGTACTCATTCTGTTGTGCCCGTTTCTAGCTAGCTTGCTATAATGGTTATTCAATCTTAGCTTTGACGAATCAGATGGATGCATTTATCTTTTTGGTGGTGGAGAGGATATATATAATCAGCATTACCATCTCAAGCAGGATGACACTGATGTTAGCTTCTCCGACAAGGCTAACATCAGTGTTATCTTCTCCAGTTACTGTTTGAGTAGCATTTTAATTATAGTATTTGTTGTTGTCATGTCATGTTGTTTCCCACCTTTGTCATTGCCATACAGACCTAACAACAGTGGTGCTGCCATTTTTGGCAGTTATTTTGAATTTAGGACTGGATCTATGCAGGACGCAGGATTCCTAACTTCTGAAATACTTCAGGTTCAGTTCTGTAAAAGCTTAATTCCTGTCCAAGGAAAATGCAGTTGGGAAACACCCAAAAAAAAACAAACGTCATCCCACACGGAGTCCAGGGAGGATTTCAGACTCAAACAGTTCCTGTAATGACGCCCCAGGTGGATAAATCAGTGACAAAGTATGACAGAAACAAAGAGGATGAAGATGAGGATGATAAACTGACCTTCACATCTGACTCCACTAATGTCCAGACGGTATCCCATTGGACATTCACAGCGGAAAGCGCCGTCTGTGTTGATGCACTGGCCATTGATGCAAGGGTCGTTAAGGCATTCATCAATATCTGCGAGTAAAAAAACATCAGCATCAAGTAAATTGAATGCTCCAACAGCAGAACAGGGATGATGAAGTGTTGATGACACACAAACCTTTTGGATTGTCATCCTCTCCTTGTTGATATCCCGTATTCGGACAGAGAAGAGGATACGCCTCTGGAATCATAAGATGTGAATGTAATGAATACAATTAAATAATACACATAATTTAATTAAAGAACTCGCAAACACATGAGTGTTTCCGTGCATATGTCTTGTGATAAGAAATGTACACACCCTCTCCCTTGCTGGGGCAGATTTCACAGGGGTCTCCCCAGCCTTGGCCTGGCATTGGAGAACAGCAGCATTCACCTTTGGAGGTGTTCTGAGGCTTTGGAGCCTGGCAGCGGCCATTCTCAAACTTGGTATAGCAGTAGTTCACGCGGATGTCTGAGGGTTAGCACACAGACAGAGGACAAAAGCAGTGAACAATCAGGGAGAGACCGAAGGAAACAATGAGGAAGAACGGCAAAGGGAGAGGGAGAGACGAAAGAAGCAAGGGAAATTACCATGTTTCTTTGTGAAAGTTATACTACTCTCATGTCTGTCCATTAAATGTCAAGCTACAACTACAGGCTGACTGATGCAGATTTATTTCGGTCCACATGGGGAAACATACAGGCCGATACGATATATCTATGATACGCTGAAAATATATTGAATGTAAGTTAAATTACGACCCAAATGACAGTAGGGGTCGAGGTTTTTTCATCAAACAATCTTATATAAAAAAAGTGCATATAGTACATAAAGTTTTCATGGACATTTATTGCTATTTAACCGACATTAAATAATGTATCTGTGTTTATCTTTATTTAGGAACATTGTTACAATTTCATTAAAACCTATGCAAAGTAATGCTTGAACAACATCTCCTCTGAGCATTCAGGACCACAGAGTGTGTGTTTGAATTGAAGAAAAATTCTGATATCTTTGCATCTGTGTCTTCAGGCCATCGTCGCTTCCATAGTCAGTGTGACATCAAGTGTAATAACCACCGTCATAGATGTTTTGAAGTCCAAACCAAAACCTGCTACTAACAGGGTAAATGACAAACCACCAGGATCATGTTTCTAAAGACAAATAAGACTGTAAAATGACCCAAACCACAACAACATAGCTTAAATATATTTTAAACCAAATTATATATCAAACCAAATGTAAAAAAACATTTTGGTGAAGTTTTGTTGCGAGGACAGAGGTTCAGAGGTTGGCTAAATATCTCCAGTAATGTTTGCCAGTCGCTCTTCCTCTCTCTCGCTCTGCCTCTGAAGGCTCTTGTTCTTCCTCGACTAGGCAGGCACTCACTTGTAATGAGAAGCATATGGTCGCGCTCTCCTGCTAGCACTGGCCTTCACTGAACTCAACACAAATAAGCTTTCTGTCCACCATAGATCACACACACACACATGTGCGCGCACACACACACACAGACACACACACACACCTGGCTCAAAGGCAAGGATCACATACATGAACACCTGGTGCTTTGAGGAGAATGTCAAAGAGTGTCATGTTACTTTCCTCCATGAAACTGATTTGTCAGCCTTTCCGCAAAAGAGATTTATGGTACTCTGTGCACAGCTGTTGTGCAAGTGTGTGTGTGTGTGTGTGTGTGAGTGCATGCATATGTGCATCTGCACGTGCACATGTCACTCTTATTTTGTAGTTTCGCTGAAATGTATGAATCAGTTGTTCAAATATTTGTGCTTTCCCACATTTGTCACCTAAAATGTCCTTTTTTAAGCATCTTTTTAAAATCAGAGACAGAATGTAATAATGAACAAAAACATTAAAGTTTATTAGAAGTTTGAAGTCATTATAAAATTAAGCTCTGAAATAAATCAACACTCAACAAAAGTCTGACACTGTTAACGCAAATCTGCTGTTGGTGATAGTGGTGACAGACTTTTAATGGTCATGTTTATGGAAATTTGCAAAACCACTATGACAATATGATTTAAAACACGTCATTAATTGGGGAGTCCTGTGGCCTTGTGGTTCTGAAAACACGCCATATACTGTTCTCGCAATGTCCCAAGTATGAATCTGGCCAGGGACCGATGGTGCATGTTATCACCCAGTGTCTCTCCACATGTTTCCCTGATAAACATCGTCATCATTAATTGGATTTGTCTGTAGCATCTGAATAACTAAGCTCTTGTTCAGCTAAACTGCAGGAAGGCAGGGCGTCAGAGCTGCTCAACACAGGTGTGTCCGAGGATCTCAACATCATGTAGTCCACTGGCAGCCAGCACGTCTGATGACTTCCCATCATGCATTGGGGCAATGGAATTTTTATCATCCCTCAGGAGTTGGGTGGTGACCAAAAGCTCCTTAATCTATTGGGGTTTAAAGGTCCAATGTGTGGGATGTAGTGGCATCTAGTGGTGAGGATTCAGATCGCAACCAACTGAATACCTCTCGCCTCACCTTCCCCTACAGGGGAGGCAAAAAACTGCAAAGGCGTCAGTGGAGTCAGAGTTTGGTTCGTCCGTTCTGATCTACTCTGGGAACGTGGCAGTGCAGCATAGCGGACTCCGTGGAGGAGGAGCAAAGACAACACAACAAGTCTGAGTTTCATGGAATTACACACTCATATTCCATTTCTTCCCCCAAATGCCCCTAAATCCCACAAACTGGACCTCTAAGCAATCAAGTGACTTTGACCCATTTTAAACCCTAAACAAAGACAGAGCAACCCCTCGATGTTTTTAGCTCAGACTCGTCTTTTGTGTCTTCTTTTGCGTGTTTCTGTTATCAAAGGATATCATCATGACAAAATGTGACTTTTTCCTACACCTTTACTTTTTTAAAGCTCTTCTTTCAAGGGAGATTGTGGGTGAGAAAGATTGACAGTACGTGTGAGGCTGCAGCATTTAGTTTCTCTCAGGTGCTTTTCTAGAATCTTAACTTCAGAGTCAAACGGTAAATTTATTTCATGATTCATGATAAAGTACAACATACTTGTTGGCTGGTATTTAGCACGAATGGTGTTATCGATATGTCACATCTTAAAGGAGAAATGACACATTCTTACTCTCACAAAGGAAAACTTGAATTCATAAGCAATAAAAGACACCGTGGCTCAGCTCAACACACTCGGGGGTTTTGCAGCAACAGCTTTGCTTGAATAAGTTTGTAGCTAAGTAATCTTACGTTGATGTAGCATAAATGTAAAATCGCAAACGACGTTCTGACACACTGAGAACTCTGTAAGAGACAATGAGTGCTCGTAAAGGTTTAACTGGCTTTTGGGGAAAATATAACAGGATGAGCTGAAAATCTTTCACATTGTGCAGAACTATAAAAAATGTAGCGTTTAAATTTCATCCTATTGTGTTCACTGCTCAAGGCTCTCTGTCACCTAATACCTAAGATAACAATTTATGATATCTTCTTTCTCTTCTGGGGGAAGGGTTATTATAGGTTTTAAGGGGATACAGATGATATAAAAACAGATTAAATCCCAAAAATGTTAAATATCAGTGGAATGAGTGCACAGAGAGAAGCACAAATGGTTTTCATCACGGCATGACTTTCTTCATTGTCTCCGTGTCTGTCATCATTTTTAACAAAAACAATGGTTTTCTCAGTGGGACAGGGTTTATCCATGTCAAGAAATCTCCTTTACTGCCCGTGTAGCTCACTCCCCACCCAGCTCCTCCTGTTTATCCCCCCGACCCTCACTTCTGACACTGGAGAGAAAAGTGTAATACAAACTGTAAACTGCCTCACTGAACTCATGATGTCATCACTTCAGTGTTTGGAGGGGGAACTCCCTAACAGAGGACTCAACGCGCCCCCGCCCAGCCTAAAAACACACATATGTACATAAACACACACACACACACACACACACACACAAGTGAGGAAATGGAAAAGTGATCTGTTCAGAGCCACCCTTGGCCTTGTAGAGGCAGCAGAACCAGCTGGAACACAGTGTGCTATCATGAAACTGCAACACTGCTGCTTAGTCTCCACTAGCACTCAGAGGCAGACTATACAGATACACTGGTATTTACACTTTGCACTTAAAACTTGATGCATAAGATCCAGAGGTCCAGACCCAACGCTTCCTCCCTCTGTTTGGAGGCCTACGTGGCCCTTTAAACCGATGGGTTATGAGAACCCTCTGTCAGTTTAATGTAACAAGCATAAAACAGTCGCTACCAGTTTGCTGTACTAGTTAATGTTACGTTGTTATTGATGACTTGTGTATGACAGTGCTGCATTTTCACTTATTTCAATGTTGCATTCCCCCATTTACAGAAGATGGTTAGAAAGAAAAATGGAGTTCTGACGTCAGAATTCTGAGAAAAAGTCAGAATTGGTTGCTAATGCTAAGCTATAAAGCACTGCTAGTGGCCAGGTAACGAAGTAGTAGTCTTTTTAATTTCATGACTTGATTTATAACGGGATGTTTTTCTGTCACTATCGAATAAATGGTTGTGATAAAACCAGGATTGCCACAGCAACGTAAGAGAAATCACGGTTGAAGACGGCATATTGTAAATGTCCGTCCACTTCTGTTTACATTAACGCCATCGTTGATGACTGACGGCGTATGAAGCTCTTGAAGGGTTGTTCCATTTCATAGTGGGAGACTTCAACCACTATCCCTTGTCGTTCTGTTTTGAGGGGCGAGGGAGGACTCAAAAAACAAGGAAATGGGACTTTGCTATGGATATATAGCCTCTTTTCCTTTCTCTCACACACACACACACACACACACACACACACGATTACCTAAGCATCTGCGTCCGGAGGCAGAGATCACGAAGCCTTCGGGACACAAGCAGGTGAAGCTTCCCTCAGTGTTGGAGCAGGTTCCAAATGTACAGATCTCAGGCGACTGGGAGCACTCATCAATATCTGACACACACACACACACAGAGAAAAGGCATCACATTTACAAATGTCATCCATTAAAGTCCAATTTGTACAATCAGAACCCCAGCTTGCCGCTCTGCCTCGGATGATGTCACAGCAGCTTGTCACGGTCTATCCACATGTGATAAGACAGAGTGTAATCTCACTAACGGACAGTCGGGTACAGGCGTTTTGTCTGAAGTAGCCTCAGTGTCACATGTTCCCTCATCACAGTGACCAGCTGCTGCTGTTACTGATGCTGAGAATTTAGCACCGTTCCTCCCTGCTTCCAGGAACAGAGCGCAAAGCAGGAATGTGTTGAAGTCTGCCGAATATCTCTTCATCAGCCCCACTATATAAACAATCCAAGTGCTCTGGCTCGAGCCCACTCCCACGTGTGAAAGGGGGAAGAGAGGCGGTTTTGTAGCAGCAAGGCAACTGAAGAGAAGAAGGAGGTGAAGACAGAGCAGAGCTGGTCTGAACTGTGGATTTGTGCTTGCACATACGTCCGTCTGTGTGTGTTGGAGTGTTGCATGTAAGTAGGTAGTCCTGTTTTCATTCGTCACGCTGTATGTTTATTGATAATGACGCAGAAAAGGACCGGCTCCAGGCCGCCGTACCTTCACAGGTTTCCTCGTGGAGATAGTAGCCAGCTGGGCAGATACACCTGTAGGAGCCATCCAGATTCAGACAAGTTCCTGCGCCACAAGTTCCTGGATTCACTGCGCATTCATTAATATCTGAGAAAAAAAGAAATATACAAAGGATATACAGTGAAAGTGACATATTACATCAAGATTGGGGTGGGCGATGTGCAAAATTAAAGATATTTCAATCGCGATACACAACAAACAACGAATATTGTTGGGATGACTCTTGTTACTATCACAAAATGAGATGTTGGATAGATAATCATCACTAATGTGGATATAATGTGGGTAAAGGCAAACTAGGACAAGTAGAGGTCACAACATTACATCACTTAAGTTTAATCTTCACTGTGACGCAGCGAAGATTAAGCTATATCATGATACGTCAAAAATCTGAGAGGATATATAGTTTCATATCATTGTATCGATTTAATATCAGATAAACATAAATAATAATAAACCCCAGTCCCTTACCTGCACACAGCCTGCCGTCTAAAGTCAGCTCATAGCCGTCATGGCACACGCATAGGAAGGCGCCCACGGTGTTCACACACTGCCCGTTTCGACACAATCCCCTCTGCGTCGAACACTCATCCACATCTGCTCAACACACAAACAACACAGGACATCACATAAACACTACGGCTTTCCTTCTTTTCCTCCGTTACCGACTCATAACCACGGGTGAACGCACCTATGCAGTCGCTGTTGTGGGAGTTCTGGAAGCCGGGGTAGCACAGGCAGTTGTAGGAGCCCACTGTGTTCTTACAGGTGCCGTTGCCACACGGCTGTCTCTCGCACTCGTCCACATCTGAAAACCGGAGAGCGTCATCAGAGTTGGGTAACACTGCTGAGGCCAAAAACAAGCAAGAACCGATGGGAACCAAAGCGGCTTACCGACACACATCGACTGGTCCCGCGTAGTTTTGTAGCCGTTGGGGCAGATGCAGCGGTAGCTCCCCAGCGTGTCAATGCACTGACCAGGATTGCAAACACCAGCGTTCTCAATGCATTCATTACGGTCTGAAAAGGAAGAAAAACAATTGTCATTGCCAATTAATGAATTTTGCTTATCTCACTTTCTGTCAAGGCTCTTGATTGAGACATGTCATTTTAAAGCCAGCTTGACAACAAACGACTGGACAGCTCATTTCTTGACTCAGACATCAGTGTGAAAGCATCTCAAGGCAGAAGAACTAGGTGTCTAGAAACTATGGAAATCATATAAGATATTATAAAAATCCCCGTCCTCCAGTTAGAGTTTCTTAACATGTATTAATTAGTCAAACAGGTACCTTGTCCTGGGAGATCCTGACTAATGTTTCAAGTAAATGTAATCTATTAAACACTTTAAGAAGCAAACGGGTGTTTCAGAGAGACAAACATACGCACATTCAACTGTGAAGACATGACATGTGTGTAACAAATATGTAAATAAAACAAGATTACTATAGAAACAGTTTTAAACCACATGGGATCGAATATGTTTAAAACCAGAGAATGAAAATGGGTTTTAATGTGCGTCACACACAGTTTATCTGATGGCCAGTTAAATCTGAAATGAACTGATAATTTTATTACGTTACTACTAAAAAAGTAACCTTATAAAATCATTCTGATTTCATTAAGTTTATTTAGTACTTTAATGACCATTTCGATATTTGTCACTAGCCACAAACAATCACTAATATGAATACATATTTATTGCTTCATAGGACAGGAAACAGCTCATTAACTCTGTGCGGGATGTTGACACAATAACATTGATGCTGATTTAGTAGTTTGGAATAAAACTGTTATTTAATTAAATTTAAAAATACATCCATTTCACGTCCTGCCCTGCAGCAACGCGTATTTTTTAAATCAGCATAAATCACTGCTAATCACTGTATTTAACTGTCTCCAGCCACAGTTTCAGTTTCCCCTCGCTGGACTCTGACCATATTTTTTGCTCAAAGTCGCATGAAAAGCTGGAAGCTCCTTAATAACAAGCCCACCATGAAGAATTTGTCCTCAGCTCGACTGTCGCTGTGCTGCCGCCGGTGCTTTCTCTTTGGCATAATAACAGTTCAGTTCAAAGAGTTTCATGCGACTGAGTTTGATACGACAGCTTGAGGAGGTAAGACAGCGCAGGGCCGCGAACAGACTCAGAGAAGTTAGAGCCATCAGCATGGAGGACAGTGGAGTTCAGGCTGCCTCATCTAATCTTTTCTCTAATCCTGTTTCGACTGATTTTAATCTCCACTGGGGTCATTAGGAGTTGACTAAGCCATCGTTGGTTGAGCAAACAGTCACAACACTCGTAATGTTCCATGTAATCCGACTCCTGCTGACACCTTTTATCTCTCTGAAGGCCACATCTGATCAGAACCACGACCTTACCCAGACACTGTCCGGTGGGGGTGAAGCGATATCCAGGTTTGCACTCGCAGCGGTAGCTTCCCGGCAGGTTCAGACAGGCTGCGTTCTGCTGGCACACTGGTCCATTCTGACACTCATCAATATCTGACAGAGACAGAAGTGTTCACAGACAGTCATCTACAGGTTTCTCCTGATAACAGGTTCATTCACCTTGGTATCTTGATCAAATCAGACCTCAGAAGATTCTTACATTCGCTGCTCTGTGCGGCGGGTTTGAGAGTTTCACAGCAAACTATGTGAACTTTTTATGACCTTTTGCCAGTTGCTGTAAGAATGTTTATCCTAATGTGATTTATGGCTTACACATGGTCAACCTATAGTGGATGTGTTACTGTCCAGAAGGCAACCGAGAAGAAAATACATTGTGTGGTTGTTGGTGGACGTTGGAATTAAATGGTATTATACAGTATGTATAAACAAGTCGGATGTGATCATCAATAATGATAATGTGATCATCAATAATGAAAAGTAAATAAAGAAATACTTTAATGATCCCAGGCTGGGAAATTACTTTGTTGCAGCAGCAAAAAACACTGTAAAGAGTGTTTTTTGCTGCTGCAACAAAGTCATTTCCCAGCCTGGGATCATTAAAGTATTTCTATTCTATTCTATTCTATTCTAAACAGGACTCCATCTGACAGTTTCAGCTTAAATAATAATAATGCTAAAGTTGTCAAGACGACACCTTTAGCTCAGTTCAGACCAAAGATTTGCGAGACAAAAACATTTGCTGCAGCAGTGTGAACCGGCCCATTTCAGCTTGACTACAGTTTTAAAAAAGTAAAGCACATCATCTCGCACCTCGTAGCAAAATCAGCCAGTTATAAACGTTCAGCTGGTTGAGATGGTAGCTCTGGAGGAAGGAAAGAGGGCATCGCCTCATCGATCTGTTTGAGTAACGTTAAAATTGAAATGCACCGCCACACTGACCACTGCATTCCTTTTTCTTGGCTCCATCGTCCACATGCAGCATTCGACCGCACAGTCACTTCACACACGCCTGTAGAAATGCAACTGTAGCAAAAAACTCATCACTATACTCCTTCATATTTTGACGCACTACAATATATATCCAGCTATAGAAAAAGCCTCGAAGGAACGGATGTAGAGAGTCTTTGCTATGGGAGGTGATACGCCATCTCGTCTGCTCACATTGGTGCAAACTGGCAGGTTTTCAGAATGCTGCACACTGGCACATTGCAAGTAGTTGCAAGTTTTAACTCGTCATGTCGCAAATCCTTGGTCTGAACAGAGCCTATGGATGCAGGTATGGCACACCTGACCACATCAAAAGTAATAAGAGGGAATAAAAACTCTAATAAGAGGGAATAAAAACTGATTATCTTGTTATCTCGAGATAACTGAGCTCTTTCTCTTGAGATTACAGTATTGCATGCATGGCAATTCTTGGTTTCCGTACAAAAAAATGCAAAGAAGAATTCACAGAATTTATGTTCCGGCATCACCTTCTATAGAACTTCGATGGCTCGCAGGACTTACCCTCGCAAATCAGCAGCTTGTCGTTGTAAATGAAGCCGATGGGGCACTCGCACCTGAAGCTTCCGATCATGTTGATACACACTCCGTTCTCACACACTCCAGGGATTTCCCTGCACTCGTCAATATCTAGCACATGAGGAAGAGACGAGGGGACAAAATGAGAACAAAACAGACTTCACGTTTCCTAAAATGGCCCTCTTGAGTGTGAAACTCTTACCGATGACCCGTCCCGTGGTGATGTCGATGTAATAACCTGGTCTCTCACTGCCGCACAGGATCGCAAACTCATCTGAAGGTACGTAAGACATGAGTTTTAAAAACGCTCACTTTTAGTTTCTTACGCTCTTCATTTGTATACATGTGTGTGTGCGAGACCTCACCGGTGCTGGGGACAGGACACTGTTCACAGGGTTTATTCCACGCACGGCCGATGTTATAGGAGCAGCAGCACATCTTCTTGGTCATGTTGAAGGTCAGCTCTCCATCGCACGTCTTGTTGTCGGAGTAAAAGTTCCTGAAGCAGTAGCTCTTCCTCATGTCTGTGTGTTTTAAGAAGAAAGAGAGAGAGAGAGTTAAATGCACGACTACCATTTCGCTGACTGAATGCAAGCGAGAGCGTGCAGACCTACCCATGCAGTTGTTCCCTCCATTGACCTGCATGTAGTCCACAGGGCAGATACACGTGTAGTTCCCGATGGTGTTGTAGCACTGGCCGGGGCCGCAGATGCCCGGTCGTTCACACTCATTGATATCTGCACGTAGAGAAGGACAGACAGAATTAGTCAGTGTCAGATTTACATGCTTTTAGTTGAGGTGTCACAACTTATTGTACTTCATCTTAAAAGACTGTGATCTAAAGGAATGCAGAACAAGTGCAATAAGGACAGGTTCTCCCACACATCGACTTTGCTTGAGCAAGGTATATTATCAGCCACCCAAGTATATCAGACAACACATTTTAGCATTAACTTTTTTCATTTCTTGTCCGTCTGAGAGAACAAAATGCATCCACGACTGATTAACTAGGGACAATCCGCCTTCTCTCAACATCTTGGAGGCCCCTACGGTTGATAAAGCATGATTAAGTCCCGTTCACCATCTCTATTTTGTACAGCACACATGTATGGTTGTTTAGGAAAGGAGACAGGAAGCTGCTAAAAACAGGAGTTTGGGAAATCCCACATCAGAGCGCAGACGACTCTGTTTGTCCTGAATGTCCTGCGAAGTGTTTTAACTCCTCGTGTCTGAATGGGATCAGCATGCTAGTTAACTCAGGATGGCATGAAGCGGCTCTGTTGGGATCATCCAGAACGTTTTTGCTAATGGAAGCGCAAAAATATCTGCTCTAATATGTAATGAACAGAACTGAACTGAACACTGGTTGGTGAAAACAAGGCTGCAGTGAATGTGCAGCCCTGGCCTTCATAGAGCAGACACCCGCTTTTGTTCTGCCGGCCAACAAACACACGTTAATTAAAATGCCGCCAGCCACATGTCATTGTCTAACCCTTCGCCTCCTCCTTTGCCTCTCTGTCCCTATTCCTCTTTTCTAAACACCCTTCTCATGTATCTCTCTCCCCCCCTCTATCTTTCATTCCTCTGTCTCTCCCTTCCTTCTTCATCTCTGGCCTGTCTACAGGGGCCTCGGTGTACTTCCCCGAGGAGTGGGCTGACCACATCAGAGCCTTCCTCCTCTGGACGCAGTTAGGCGTTCAGCTGTCTCATCATCCTGACTGAGCTTTGCTGGGTTAGCAACAGACGGGAACTAGAGCAGAGATATATTGAGCCACAATGAGCTGCAGTGTTGTCTACGGGACAAAAAAGGTCCAATATTTCTTTGTCGTTTCGCCCTCCTCCTCTCTCTCCATGTGTCCTCGCTGAACGAAGGCCTCGATGGCTGGACTCAATTTCCTTCCCGCGGAAATGCCCCAGGGCAAGAGCTAGAGAGGAATAGGTCACCTGTGTGTGTGTGTAATACCTTCACAGACTCTGGTTTCTGTGTTGAGGGCGTATCCTCTGGGACATTCACACTGGAAGCTGCCAAAAGTGTTGATGCACTGTCCTCCCTGGCACAAGCCTGGCAGCTCCTGGCACTCGTTGATGTCTGCCAGAGAGAGAGAAAGGAAACACTCAGTGGCACTGTGGGTGGGTGTGTGTGTGTGTTAGCTGCGTGTCTGATGGCATGTTGCCGTCTGACCTTCCAAGATGACGGTGATGGGATTTGGTCTGAAGCCCTCTCCTCCAGGACACAGTGTCTTGTACTCAGCTGGAACACAGAACACGACACCAAATCACAGCGAGGCAAGACACAAATCACAATCAAGGTGGTTTTATTGCAGGATTTGGCAGTAACAGTGGTCTGATGTTCAGACATTGAGTTCAGTCACGTGTCTCGTTGGTCACGTGCCTAAAAAAATACGTTTCCTGTCGCTCTCTGCTATGCTTTTTTTTTTTCTTTTCCGATCAGCCATCTCAGATCTCAAGAGTTATCCACAGGGCCCAGTGGACCGGACATGACTGCAGCGACTCAGAATTACAAAAGCGAAAAAAGAAAACGTTTTTGTTCTCGTCATAGAAGCAAGCATTTCCTCACGCTGCAAAAGGGTGAGTCATTGCCTGTAATGTTCTGAACCATCTGTTGGCAATTTCAAGTCGAAGTTGCACAGAGCTGTCTCATCTTTACCAGCGACAACAACTACAGCAAACACACACTCATCGCATGACAAGAGCGGGCAGCGTGTAGCCTGCATCTCGGTCGAGCAGCTATATCAGGCCTGGTTTACGCTGCGGTGCACGTCTGTGGTTTCACATTTCACATGCTAAAGCTAGTTGTGACAGTGAGAGAAAACCTTTAACCACTTCAAGGGACTTAAGGGTGACAGGAGCCAACTGACTGATTGATTGTCTCTGACACTCGGTACAAAACAACTAATAAAAGGATCTGACGTCGTTGTTGATCAAAGCTAGCGACCCCCAAATTACTTTACCAGAAGGAGACAGTCCAAAGTGTTTGACTGTATTTGTCACAACCACACTCCTTCAGTTATGGATGAGAGCGACATGAATAACTGAAAAACTTTGGTTTCAAGGCAAGAAAGTACCTGACAAGGTGGCAGACGTTTCATCAATTCACTCAAGTATTGGACGTTGTTTTAGTTACTTGCACTTTACATTTTCTGCTACTTCATTCTTCCACTCCACTACGATTTGGAGTCAAATAAAACAGCTGACTTTGGTTAACCTGACGACGCATTTAATTGTCTTGTTTTCTTTCCGCTTTTCCGTGAGGGTCGCGGTGATGTTGCCCCCTTTTTCAGGGGGGTTTCTGGAGCCAATCCCAGTTTCTCGATGGGCGAAGGCCAGGGTACACCCTGAATGAGTCGCCAGCTCATCGCAGGACCAATTTTGGGGTTCAGTATCTTGCTCAAGGACACTTCGAAATGTAGCTCAGCTCCGCCCAGGGGAGCCTGGATTCGAACCAGCGACCTTCCGATCACTAATCGAACGGCTCTGCCTACTGAGAGATGGTGAGCGCTGATAAACAGACATCTAGATTGTTGATGATGTTGTTGAAGTGCAAGTTGTTGTTAACTATCTTAAACTGCAATGTGTTTCTGCTGTGGTTGCGTTTGCCAGACAGTTGCAACAGACCCAAAGGGAATTTCCAAAAGGGAGAATAAACAAAGCTACAACTTCACTGCACAGTAAACATAGCACTGAATTTACTATGTGTTGGCTCCATACATTTAGAATATCCGTCAGCAGTTGATCAGGAGGTGTATCATGTCGCTTTCAAAAGTCCTTCCCACAGAAATAAAAATGCATAAGTGTAAATAAACCATTGGGCTGACTCACTTGAGTTGACGGAGGGGCATGATTCACATGGATTTCCCCAGCCCTGGCCCAGGGAACAGCAGCAGGACGCTTTGGAAACACCCACTCCGATCTCATTGGAGCAGTCCAAGCTCTCGGATGCATCTCCTCGGGAGCGAACATCGAGGTAGCAGCTTCCAGAGCGAGTGTCTGCATTCACACACACGCAGTTCAGGTGTACAGGCGTGTCTTGCCTTTGCTTCAGAATGTGTTCTATGATTAGCATATATCGTGTTGATTCTCACCTACACAGCCCACCCGAGTGGGGTTGAGCTCAAAGTCTGCAGGGCAGTTGCAGTGGTAGCTTCCAGGGATGTTGACACACATCCCATTAATGCAGATGGTCGGGTCTGCACATTCATTGACATCTGGGGAAGAAAGACAAAGCAAACAGTCTATGAAATGGCTTGAGCTGCTCATCTCTTAACGGCTGTTGCTTGACTCTTTTTTTACGCCCTTTCAAGTTTCCTCAGCTCCCTGGGGCATGAAGAGAGCATCACTGGCAGCTCGACTGGTGTGTCGACTCGTCTCACCTGTGCAGTTGCCTCCACTCCTGTCCAGCTCATAACCAATGTTACACTCGCATCTAAAAAGTCCCGGGATATTCTGGCAGCGTCCATTGACACAGATGTCAGCGAAGGTACATTCGTCTATGTCTGTAGGAGAGACGGAGGGAGAGAGGTAGAATGATAAAGAGGGGGAGAGAAGGGAGAGGGAGAGAGGCCCAGCTGTGAGGGATTAGTGGATCATGGGATCATGGTGGAAAATTGGCAGCCAGCAATAGGAAGTGAAGGCCGCTCACCTCTGCTAAAGAATGACAGTTCTGGGGCAAAAAATGCCCAGACAGATCCAGACAGACACACACATACACTAAGAGAGCAGCAGCCAAGGTTATGAAATTGTGCTCTTCCACATCATTAGACTCTGCGCAAGTCATTACTGTCCAGTCCTGCCTGAGTTGATACAGCGAGGACTGGACAGGTTATTTCAGGATGTTTGACACATCAGCAAAATGAGGTCAGTCTGCTCATTCAATTGAATCCAGCAATGTCTTATCACTAGAGGCATGAGTCACATTCGTCTGCTACCAGTCGTACAAGTGTTCATATGTCGACTCTACAGTAGCTCAGCTAAGGATATCATACAAGATCCCTCGGGTACAATTTCCAATCTTACATCACCTTAAAATTGTATTTCTACCAATGCAAATTGTACATCCCAATTAAATTTCTCTAAAAAACCTGGATTGCATGTACACATATCCTCAGGGTTATGGATGCAGCTGCACGCAGCTTTGTCTTTAACAAGAATAAGAATACAATAAAAGACAGTTTCTGGAACAGTGTCTGTAATTTCAGTCAGTGGGATGTCGGGCACTAACCCAAGATGACTTCAACGACTCTTTGCACTTAAGGCAAGCAATATAATGTGACTGTGTGTTTCTACGGCTGAAAAGAAGTGTTCCTTCCACCTAGTCCATCGTTTTTCTGCATCAGAACAGCTAAGACCTTTTTTTACTTTCATTTAGCCAAATAAGATGACGTTTAATTAACTGTGGACCTCATTAAAATCTGTGCCCACTCAACCTTGTTTCTGAGTTTGAAGAAAGCTAGCTGGCTAAAGATTGCGAGACAGCGGTCTGTAACGTTAGACCTTAACTCTGCTTTAGTTTTCAATTATACACTGTGATTAGCTGGAGAGCTTAATACAAATATTTACATCCAGTCTGTGGTTGGGACGGAAGCAGAATTGTATTGGCAGTTGACAAACTAGCTGCTTTTGTTTTCAATAGCAGACTCTGACATGAGTCAAAACAGCTGGAAAAACTAAAAGCTGAACACTAATATTTACGAGAGAAATTGTATCGGTGGCTAATACTTTAGCTAACATGCAATTAGCTAAACAGCATCAACAAACAGTTTTGACTCACCTACTTTTGTGGCTAAATAATCTGAAATGTATTTTTTACAAGACACTTCTACAACGAAATGTGATGTTTGGCAAAAAAAAAAACACAGCAGCTTTAACTAAATTGAAGTTGTTGTCAGTCCCTTAGCAATGGACTCACAGCTAAAACCACTTAGATGCTACTTCCCATTTCCAAAATACTATCTCACGAGTTCCATTTGGAGGCAGCATCTGTTCGGAGCGCTTGTTTCTCCAAACAGGAAAACAAACAACCTTTCGCCAGAGCAACACCAGACCTTTTTGAATCACTCGGCATAATTTAGGGTGTGGGCGCCAATTCAAAGGGTCTGGAACCACGATAGTCAGGAATGGCGGTGCCGCGTTTGCCTTACCCTCGCAGGCCTTGCCGTCAGGAGTGGGGATGAAGCCCATGTCACATTCGCAGCGGAAGCCTCCGGGCAGGTTCAGACAGTGGCCGCTCTCGCACAGGTTGCCGTTCTCTGCACATTCATCGCTGTCTGTAATGATGATCACGCGCAGTCGGTCAACACAAAATGCATTCACGAAACCTTTCAAAAAGCAGAAACGTTGCGCAGGATATGGGTTTTGTGTGTGTGACCTGAGCAGTAGAACCCGTCTCCAGAGAATCCCTCCTTGCACGCACAGCGATATGAGCCCATGGTGTTGTGACAGTCGGCATTGTTGCTGCACATGTGTGTCCCATTGGAGCACTCATCCAGGTCTGAAACGCGACAAAAGTGCAAAAGCGATCACAGGCGTGCAGAAAATAAGGCTCGTAACTTTCAATATGTTTCTTATTGTTAAAGGTGTACTATGCAGAATTTGTTTCCGACACCTTGGGTTTGGTGGCTTTCCGACTCAGAGTGGGACTCAACAAATAATTGATCGTCCTCAATAGTCCCAAACACAGCAAAATAAAATGGACAAAACAGGCATAACTGATGATTGAGAGGAATTATTTTGTATGCGTCTATACATTGTTTTTTTGGAAAATCCTGCATCATTTTAATAACGTAAAAAAAAACAATGAAAGGACAGAAAACAAATCGTCTTTTGGAGTTTAACTCTACTCATTTATCTGTCAACATCAATGAGCCTGTCGATCATTAATGTCTCAGTTAAAATGAGGAATATAAGTTTAATATGTTGTATACATAACCAAGACTGAGTTTTTAGAATAGGCTATATATGAAGTGTTTCCAAAATGCCATCAATAACAGCATCTTATATAAACCGGGTATGCTACAGATAGAAACCTATATTAAAAGCAACCCTGTCCCCAATATCAGGCAAACTGATGGCCCAATAAAATCAGAAAGATTTGCAGATTATACTGTATGTGCTACGGATTATGTCTCATATTTCACTGGACCCAGTGAGTGGCGGCGCTCCGCTGTGCATCTGAGGTCATCAGCCTTTACCTGTGCATTTGAGGCCGTTGCCGATCCACCCTGGAGCACAGTTGCATTTGAAGCTGCCGGCCGTGTTGGTGCAGGTGGCGTGTCTGTCACAGTTGTGAGCTCCGATCTCACACTCGTTGATATCTGGCAAAGAGGAAAACAAAGAAGACGCCATGTAAACGCAGAAAAATAGACACCGCTCTGATGGTCTAATGATTTGGGTCTGCATTCTCATTCCAGTGGGGTTCTTGGCATTGTGGACCGAGTTGATGCTTGGTTTGAATTGTATAAAGACAGCAGCAGGAGACGACAGAACTAAGTCTTTCTGGGTCACTGTCTTGATCCATCGCGGGCTGTATTTCAGAGCAGAAGGCAAAGAGACATTCTCATGATCTCTGATACTAATAGCCTTCCTGCAGAGGTTTAATGAGCAGACCCAGTCTCTGGATTTTCATTGTGCAAATCTGTCCAGGGAGCTATAAAAAAAAAAAAGACTGAGAGGGAGAATGATATCCTAATGCTGAGGCCTTGTTCTGTCTGCTCCGTCTGAACGAGTATTTCTGAGGTTATTTTAGGCAAAGGTCTCCCTCTTCGCCGACAGACCCACAGACGCTGCACCTCTCACATGAGGCTTTTGTAACAGCCCTCTTTTTAATGCTCGTGTTTGGTTTTCTCACCACCCCAGATGTCAGGTTCGGAAATCTAATCTTTCCAAAATATAATTTCTATAAAAATGTGGTAATGTGCCAACTCTTCAAATAAACATTCCTTCACGGCAAAACCATTATAATTACATCCAAACGCTGCCAATGGATGAAAAATTGAGGTACTTAGTAGATACCATGTGGTTGTAAAAATACTTCTGTATATGGGCTAACCTATTGTATGTGGTCCTAGATTCTAATAAATGAACAACAACAATTAATGAGAATAATTAAATTTGCTATTAGAAAAATCTGCCCCGCCAATAAAGCTGTTTACATCCCGTAGGGTGTAACCGATGAGGGTCTCCATGACGCAGCCGGATCGTGGTGAAACAGTGCGAGCGTGACACGATCAACAACATGGCACCGTGGAAAAAGCCTGCATGGGCGTTAATCTGAGCCCAAACAACTCAGTGTGACTCTGACCAACACCATACCTGGCCTGAGCCCCGACGACAGAGTGCTTCAGCTTCGGTAGCTGGCTCCGCGTGTGTGTTTTGCATGTGCGCGTGTCCCCGACATCAAGGGAAGCCATGTCATGAACTCGATCAAGATGTTAGGACTTATCAGCCAATGAGACACACTGTCTGTGTGTGTCTGTCTTTGCGAGGGTAGTAATTCACAACACTGTCAATTAGAGATTAGCGCTGCTGGTTTACAGTCTTCCTGAGGAGAGGGTACGGTATATACACTACATTTGATGACGGGGGTTAATATGAGGGCTGAGAGCAAACGAATCTCCCTGGATTGCAGACGGAATTAAAGACAATTTCCCGCAAGCCTTTGATGACAGAGCAAGCACAACACACACACACACACACACACACACACACACATCCATCAGCACACTCGTGTGGAAATGTAAAACGCAAACAGGGGTTGTTGCATGCAAGAAGCGTGTCAGCGGTCACAGCTGGTGTCAAAGAAGAGGCTTGATTTAACGAGAGCTAATGTTTGACAGATGAAGGGCAAAGAAGGATAAAAGGGATGGCGGAGAATTACACATCTGCCCACCTGACTGTGCCTCGCAGTTTGTGTGTCTGCCCGATTGCCCATCTGTCAGCTGCCTGTGTCGCTACATCTCTAAACGTCTTCAAATGTTGAGTGAGTCAACAGCAATGGCAGAAACCGGTACATAACACCATGAGTTTGCTAACGTGAGCTGTGAGACCAACACAAACGGTCGGTCCCACCAGACCGAGCAGAACCAGCTGAAATGAGATGATGTGACTAAATGCTAAGTGTCAATACTGTAAAATCATAACGAATAGAAAAATATAGGCAAGACTAGGCTAAAGATTCAGTGAACCAACGCAGTAATGTCAGATAGGCAACACTAAACATCCACCTAAAGATTTCTGAAATGAAAACCGGGGACATTTTCAGCGCGGTGGTCAAAATTCAAATGTTATCATTATGAAATAAATAACAGGGCAATTACATGTTGTGTATTTTGAAAGTGTATTAAAGCAAATGAGTAGCCAATAAGAAGTTTCAGTAGTCCCGGTAGTGGTAGTTCGGTAGTATTATAATTAAGGAATAGCACCTCTGTTAAGGCTGCATGAGTTGTTTATTCTGTCATATGTCTGCAGTATTTGACATTAGAGCTGTAAAAAACAGAGATAAAACAAAAAACAACAACTAAACAGATTCTTATTTAACTTATTTATTATTTAACTGATTTTATGACCATATCTCACACCATGAACCCAGCAGGTCCACCGTTAGTCCTCTCCCTCAGCAGCCTCCGTGGCCTTAACACGGTCGCCTCTGTCTTCTGCTCTTCAGCAAGCAAAAGTATTTGCCACGTATTCTGTTTCCGGGTACCACGACGTAACGTCAGTACGTTAGTTTAACTGGCTGCCGTAATAACTGGAGTTG
>OMLP01023346.1:0-36332 GCA_900302685.1 Spondyliosoma cantharus | reverse complement strand
AATCACCAGCAGTAGATTGAGCCTTGAGTGCAGTTGGGTGTTCCAACAGGACAATGATCCAAACATACATCAGAAGTAGAGCTGTGCGATATTACGATATATATCGTAGTGCGATATAAAAACGTTTACCGTAGGATATAACCCTCTGTCGTTTATATCGTAATTTTAGCGTATAGGCTACTTGTTTAGCACTGTTGCTACACTAGCGCTAACGTACACTACGTTTGTGATTTAATACGCCGTGTAAAGCACAACTCAATGTCGGAATGACCGTTGGATATCCACATTTTGAGTTCAAGACAAGTTCATTGTATGAAGGCGAATGTAACTACAGCAACGCTAACGTTACTGCTTTGTGGTAGCATTTTTACGTCATCCGCAAGGACTCGTTTACGGCGCTGGTCGCTTGGGAGTAAACAGAGGCAAAGCAGCATGGCGGAGACGGAGGAGAGCGCAATGGAAGAAGAAAATAACATTACTAGTAACGCTACATCAGACGCGGATACAGAAGCAGAACCCCAAGGGATATATATCGTTATCGGGATATAAAATTAGCTATATCATGATATACAATTTTGTCCATATCGCACAGCACTACAGTGTACTGTCTGTGACAGTCTGTTTAATAAAGGAGGTCTGTTCGTGTCTACTCAGGTACGGTTCACATCAGGTGTGAAAGCAACTGCACCAAAGCATGGAAGAGGCTCTGCTATGACTACTATGCTGTGTGTTGGAGACACAAGTGTTCGCTTCCTCTGCATTGTGTACACTGGCGGATCAGTGTACACAGTGTGTACTCAAGTACGGAATGACATTACTAATGTGCGTTATGAAACAATCATACCTAATGTGAAAACACCTTTACATTCCCCGTGTCTGATCTGAGAGGCTAGGAATTTAAATGTGTTAACAATGCATTTTTTAGTTTGTTTGTTTTTGTCCATTTTGTTTAATAGTTTCACATTTGAAAAATGAATATGTATACAAGAGTAAATTAAAAGAAAATGTACCTCTGTAATCTTAACAGGAAGAGGTTAGTTTGATTCTTGTAAATTTCCTCTCCTTAAAACAGTTTGGGCTAATCTTTTAAATAAAATAAGAGTTTTTTTCCTTAGCACCAGACATAACTAATGAATGGTTTAATCAGCCTTCTTACAAAATGATTAAAAGGGCCGGAATGAGGTTGTTGAAAGGACTGCTTTTGGCCCACGGGCCGGCAGTTGAATAGGTCTGATGTAAATGATAAAGACATTATAGGATTTCAACTGAGATGGCCTTTAAGGCTACTGGAAATGCTCTCTATTAAAGCTCAGATCAGTGTTATATTAATTCTAGCAGTGATGATGTTTCTACCCATTCAGCGAAAAAGTTGTTTTGGATACCAAAAAGTAGTGTTTCCCCCACATCCAATAAATCTATTTTATTTTCATGTTCGCTCTTGCGCTGCGACCAATGACATCATGTACTATTAAGTCTGTCTGCATGCTTACCCTACAGCACATATTGTATAGGCTCACACATGTGGGTTACACCATTTTTACAAGATTGTACATTTTTTAACCCACTTCTCTAGATTTTTGTGGTCCCTACTTAATAACAGACAAAACACAGTGTGGCTGAAAAAAAACGCTCCACTGAGGTAGACTACCTGCTGTGAAACCTTCTGACACAACATTTTCTTTTGAGTGAAGTCTATTCCCGAGGTTCAAACAGCCCACCGAGGTTTCAGAGGTACTCAATTTGGATAAACACTACATTTACAACCTTTTGATTGAAATGGCCGTAAATAAAACAGAAGTTTAAGCTGTCCTCAGGGTGGATAGAGTGAAAAAACAATCTGGGACAGCTGGTTTAGACATCCAATCATTCTTTGTTCAAAATCATAAAACTGAACCCCAGAAAATGGAAAGCATTTTCTACAGCCAGAGCAAAAACACTTATGACTCAGACAGGATTTCATCCTAGCTTTGCTGTAAAAAGGGAAGAAAGAAATTCATCTTCCTTGTATGTTGATACTTTCAACATCTTAAGCAAATCATGGAGAACTCCGTCACAACAACAAATGTGACTTGTTAATGTTCCGGTCCGTCCATCATGCTTCGGTTCAACCGAGCTGAAGCCAATGTATCATGACCCCTGAATAATTCCATCTCGCAATGCATTGCTGGGAAACTGAGATCAGACTTTTGGCAGTGCTGGTCTTTGATGAGGGGAAACAGCGTCATTTTTGTGATTGGGATGGAAGAGAACCAAACACTTCCAATATTACTCACACTGTGACAATTAATCTGTCCTTTGCCATTTCCCCTGCTGTGACCTACAAGCCAGTGGCCCTTAACCATAATCAACTGAGTGAAGCTAATGCTGATGACAGGTATGCAAAAAGAAAGGCAACAAAAGGCCACTTATACACTACTTGCCAACATAGGGACATGATACTCAGGAGGGGAGAGCGGAGGAAAAGAGAAAAGAGAGGAGCAGCAGGTGTGAAGCAGCTTACAGCTGTCAAACTTCTTCTGGCATTAGTACAGACGTTCTCTGGTCGCCCCGGTCAGATATTCATTAGAGGCTATTGAACAGAGCCGATCAGACGGCTCCTCACCTCCCGACTGGCCAGTAACAGCATCATCATTCAATCCTACTCCACCCTTTTCCTGCATGCTGTCCCTTGGAGTCTTGATGAAGAAACATAGAGACTACAACAGTGATATTATTGCCAAACTAAATTATTCAATATTATTTCTACCGCTTACGCAGTTTTTGTATGAGAGTTTAAGAGCAACGGGTTATCTGGAACCTGTAAGGGTGATTGCTTAAGCGCTTAAGAATTCATTACAGCCAGAAGGGAAGGAAAGGAACAAATGAAAGCAGCATTTTGTGAGGAACACTCTTGAATCCATTTCAAAGATCACTCCATTATTTAAAGCCTCTGCACAGGCAATGAGCTAGCAAGGTTTTGCTGAGGGCAGATATAATCAACCCATAAATATATCCAAAGTGATTAGAAAATCAATCCTTATCATACACAATGCCTTTGTAAACTTCTGCCTCATTTTATGTAATCTGGCAAGCTAGACATGACAATTTATTAGGATTTCATGCCTAAAATCTCTCGAGCTAATATCCAGTAAATATTTATCACCTCCCTTCAAACAAAGACAGTGACATGACAATTCTTTTACAGGAATATGAATGTGATTAGCATCTGGTTGAAGAACTGATGTTGGTTTGGTGTTATCGGATTCTGCTTGATTGGTGATGCAATCAGACAGAAGATGATTTACATTTGATTTTTGGCATGACGGTGAAAAATTTGTCACTGCACAGAATAAATGAGGGTGAATCTATAAAAAGGTGAGTCAAAGAACTAAAGCTCAACAGATAGATTTAACCCAGCCATCCACCAGCGACCTCTGGCAGACGGCTTTGATTAATTGGTGAAGACATAAAAAAGTAAGATAGCAGCCAATTAGAATAAAGCTGCATGAGATCATGTAATAAATCACAGCTTGAGGAAAAAGCCATGTGCAGACTCAATAAATTCACTGCAACTTTATATGTTAATGAAAACATAAAAGACAAAAAAAGCTCTCTTGGAGCACAGGATAGTGAAACCATCAGCTCCGACAGTGAAACAAAATCCAAG
Organism: Spondyliosoma cantharus; assembly: GCA_900302685.1. Classification (NCBI taxonomy): domain Eukaryota; kingdom Metazoa; phylum Chordata; class Actinopteri; order Spariformes; family Sparidae; genus Spondyliosoma; species Spondyliosoma cantharus. Next base: position 32,686 of record OMLP01023346.1, on the reverse strand, counting down.
TATAACCGCAGCAGTGGAGGTGTTCCACGTTACCCTGAGGCAGCTCGAGCTGGACATGGAGAGAGGGTAGTTTGACAATAGGTACACATATGATCAGGTTAATGTCCCTGCCACAATATTTTGTTTCAATCCTCTCCAGACAAGAACAAAACAAATCCGCAAACGCAAACATTTCCAAGACATGGTGCACCACCAGACCAAGATAATGAGACTAACGTGAGCACAAAGAATCTCTGGACCCAGAGACAAGCACCAAGTCTGGATGAGTCATCTGACCCAGGTCTAAGCCTCACCCACCACAAGGCCTGTGTGTAACACACATACAGCCCAGCCTTTGAAAAGATCCCCAAGCGTCTGCAACACTGACCACATCACGGTCATGGAGAAGAACCATGAATTAGTCTGTGAGAATGAAAAGGGAGATAGAGAAAAGACAGCTCAGACTACCATTCCCGCACACTGAGGTCTCACAATTGAACCCGAAAGTGCAGAGTACTCTGGAGACTCCCTGGGCTGCCTGTGACTGTTAGAGATTTGACAGAAAAGCCTCACAATCAGCCAGAGATCACAACAGGATTTCTGTTTATCCATCCACTATGTAATCCTTTTGGATTTTCCTAACAACTCTTTGGAACAGCATTAAATACATGATGTTCCACAGGATCATACAAGCATTCACTAATCCCAGTAGTGATCGTTTTCTTTCAAACACAACGCACCAAGGGGGGTGAGCCATTTCCATGTCATTTATCACAAAGATTCAGATTGACAACAGAATCTTTACAGAAAAAGCATTAAACAAACAAATGTCCATACAACTATATCATGTGTAGTTGTAAAAGGGAAAGGCCAATAAACTGCCACGGCAAACCAGCTGAAAATGTTAGGAAAACCATTCAGCTAGGAAAAACATAACACTTGTTTAATACAGACAGTATGTCCTTCAACACTTTACAAGTGCTGCCAAGCCCAACAGCCTCAACTATTCACACAACAATGATGGATATCTTCTGGTTTACAATGTTGGGGTAGAGATGGTCAAAGACTATTTTCGTTCTGCTGCCTGAGGTTTAAACAGCTCATGCTCTGAGGGGGAAATGGATTTAAGATATGTTGCTATTACCTAAAAAGATAACGTTACATGCTTCAACTACAACACGTAGTAATCTTACATGTGTAATAAGATGTTATATGGATAACTAATGCTATCACAGAATAAGCTGAAACTGGCATGTAGCTACAAAAGCTAATTCAACTCTATGTTGTGATGTCTCTTGCTCAACAATTACAATATGGGTTCTCCATTAAGTTTACAACACGATTGGATGTTACATGTCTCTTACTGAGAAATTAACGAACATTTTAAACGGCAAACGAACCAACAAACAACCAACCAACATGAAGTTAGCTTAACCTAGCTTACCTTCAAAATGTCCCTCCTCTCGGAACTTGACCGTGTCTCTGGCGTTGACATCGTTTTTCAGCTGATAAAACTTTAATTACTGAGCAAGTTGGGCGTTTTCCTCTTATAAAATTACTAGCAAAACTTTTAAAAAGATCCTGTGGGTCGTCAAACACTTACCGCTGTTTTCAGGACATCCCCAATAAACTCTTAAAACGGTCTCATATGCAGGTTGCGCAGATTAATTTTTTTTTTCAGCCATTAATCCAATTTGTTTGCTCGAATTAAAATGGCGGCCGGAAGTGGGCAGCAATAAGCCTTCACAGCTTCAAGCCTGTCAAGAAGGAAATGAGGCTTTACTTTTTGCCATATTTTATAAGTAAGGACATTTCCTCCTGCCACGTTTGGTTGAAGAAACAGATTTTAAACAAGGTTTTTTCATTAGTGTGCAGCAGATAATTTATTTTTCATTCTTGCTGGAAGGTCTCTTACAAATCTGGAAATGTCTTCAAAGCAGCAGCCCATTTTATCAAACAACCTGTGCTGTTGGGTTTTTGTCTCTTTGATTTGAAAGTAGTTTTTTTTTACTGCAAAATAGATGTAAAATGTAAAAAAAAAGTATGATCACTTAAAACTGAACCACAGAGATGGTGATGAGAAGTTACAAGCATCCACATCATATGAGTGTTGATCAAAATTCTACATGACATAGTTGACTGTCTTTGATGGATGTGAAACTTCCCCTATTAAAATATATACAAAAATACAATAAGAGACTAAAGACTAAAAATAAGAATGGCAATCAGTAGAGTGCATACCCCCGCCAAGGCCCAGCCGACCCCTTATTCAAGCCTAACCCAATATCAAACTCAATATACACACACACCAAGGCACATTGTGACCACATAGTGGTCGGAAACAGCAAATTATTACTTTGTGAAAAAAAACAAAAACAAATCCTATGAAGCTTTGATAGTGTGTCACCTCCTCTAAAGTGTACTGCGCACTGCCACCCAACCTTATCGGTCAATCATGGTCATTTAAGGCTATACAGCTGAAATAAATATTGACTCTTTTTATGATTCTTATTAATCATCAGCTCCCCAAATGCTAAAGGGTTAACGAAATACATTCTTAAGATTGGAGTAATAGTAGACCAGTTGTTCCAGTGGTGCACAGCAGTTCAAGTCAGCTCCAACAACAAGATATGACATTGGTCAGACTTGTACTGTTAATTTGTTTTTTTACTGCATCTATGAATGTTTATTACTACACATCTTCTAAAACAAAGTTTGCTGCTGTAGTGCAGAACACACTTCAAATAGCAGCACAGCCACAATTTAACTTACATGTTGTTGACAGACTTGAAGAAGTTAACAGCTAAATAACAGTGGAGGCTGATTTCATTAAACCGCTGTGAGTGCAGGCAGTTCACTTGAAAGAACACCAAAACAAATCCAGATTGTTGATTATTTTTTAAATTACCATGAAATTCAACCACACAAACTCTCGGTCGGTCACGCAGAGCAGCTCTCACTAAAAGCGTTTAATAAAGGTCTTCTCCATAATCAAACATGGTACAGTGCGATTGTATTTATTCGGATTGCAATCTCTCAATATAGGCAGAAAAATATATGGACAAAAATGTGTCAACATAAGTCTGCCTTTTCTTTTCGAGCAGTGAGTGATACTTACTTTAGATGCCTTCAAAGCATACCTCTCTTCCACCATAGATTTATTTGTGCTGTACGTCAGGATAAATCCCAGTCTGTTCAGTTGTAAATTAAGACCTGGGTCAGTCTGCTGACCATTGATGGTGGTCCAGATCTCCCAGTAAGTACAGTGATGTCTGCCGCTGTTCCTGGGTGGCCCCAGCAGTTGCTTTGAACGGGCCTGTCTGCACAGTAAACATACTTTAAGAAGATATTGGGGGGTTCATACACCAGAGAAATGGTATTAATGTTATGAAACTCGATCTGCCTGATTCTCAGGAACATGACATATGTGACTGATAAAGATGCTGCGTGAGCTGAATGATAATATATGAAGAATCACAATCATCTTTGGAAAAATCAAGAAGTCATATGGCTGTAATCAGCCATATGATACAAGTTGTGGCAGGAAGAAGTATCAGTAATGGTCACACCATTTCATCTTTATAAGTTGTGACATGCTGAGACATTCACAGATACACAGAAGGGAGGAAAAGCATCAGAGCGCTGTCTTTGTGTGACATCTGTGGCAGTAATTTAAGTCTTCATCGCCCAAACTGTCACTTCATATTCCAGACCTCCTCGTGCCTTGATATTTTGCTGACATAACAAATGAAAAACTGGAGGAGACATATGAACTCAGAGAAAATATTGATAGTATAAACGGAGTCAGTGCGCTGGTGATATGTAGAACAAGAACAGATGGCAATCACACTCTCAAATCCAACAAAGTGAAAATGGAATATGAAAATGTGAAAATTGTAATTTCCCCCTTCTCTGACAGGAAAATATTGTTTATAGTGATATAAAGATTATATCAAGGCACCACTGTGACGCGATTATGCCATGCCCTCACATTCTTCCACAGATCTTTCGAAACCACATCCCTTTCCAATGAGCACATGATGTGCTAAAATACATGGGACATGAATCCACATACCATGTTTTACAGGATGGGGTTTACAGTGATTAGTCTTCTCACACATCCTTTCACAGGAATCGGCCTCAGTGAAATGAGAGCGGAGAGTCGAGTAGTTTTGTTGACCACATCCCGAGAGACAGACTGAAAAGTTGGCACTGCGGGGTGTATCATACCACAAAAGTCAGCAGGGTTCGAATGGAGGAATCAGGCTGTGTCGGGCTGGAGGGTGTGCTCATCGCCTGTGTGTGTGTGTGTGTGTGTGTGTGTGTGTGTGTGTGTGTGTGTGTGTGTGTGTCTCTCTCTCTCTCTCTCTCTCTCTCTCTCTCTCGATGACGTTGTAGACAACCACAGTTTAACCAACACGTGCCCAGGCAAACACACAGGAGAAATGTAGTCATGGTCAGCACCGCAGTACATGTGAGACACACAGTTAGAGGGATCGTGAATCTAGGAAAGACTGGATTAAACAGACACTGTGTTGAGGTGGTTTTAGTCAATAACATAACAATGTGTTTTTCAGTGAAACAGCGGATGAGTGTTGTTATGTTTGTACAACCCAAATTCCATAAAAGTTGTGACACTGGGTAAAAAAAACAAGAATGTGATAATTTGCTAATCGTGTTTGACATGTGCTCAAATGGAAACAGTGCAAAGGCAACATACTTAATGTTTAAACTCATTATCATGTTTTTTCTTTGTGTAAAATATGCTTAATCTGAATTTGATGCTAGCAACATGTTTCAAACAGTTTAAACATGGGGAACAAAAGACTGGAGTACTCTAAAAACACCTGTTGGAACATTCCAAAGGTAAACAGGTTTAGTTGCAACAGCTGATAGTATCATGATGGGGTATGAAAGGAGCATCAAAAGGCTTGGGGGCAAAAATCTGGTGTCAATATTGGAGGAGAGCAATTACATGAAATTTTTTCAAGAGCAAATCCAGAGGCACGCTCTAAAAGTAATGCTGTAGCTTTACTAACAAACACTATGTCACCCAACCAGCTGAGGAACACTACTTAGAGTTGGCAGCTTCACTTTTTGACTCAAAAAGACTCTTTTCACACCAGACACTCTGACTCATCAAAGCAGGAAAAGCACAGGTGGACTTCATAACATTAATGATGGTTGCATTCCATTCAGGTGAGCCAGTTTCAGGGCAGTAGTATTGTGCGTGCTCACTCATGCTGGGACACTTAATAGAATGGAGCCATCGTTAACATTATTGGTCACACCTGTGCTAATGTCTGCCTTGAAAAGGGTCCATTCAAACAGCTGCAAATACAGTTACTGTCGCTAGCTAGCAAAGAGAAGTTTGAGACCTGTAATTCAATGCATTGAAAAGGAAGACAGTGACCATTATATATGTGTTTTATTGTATCGAGTGTACAACATATCCTTTGTTTGGATTACTTCTTGGAGGTTAGCCACCAATCACAGATTCTTCAAACTCGAAAATGTTGTTTTATGCATCTATAATCTCCAAGTGCTTTCATTGCATATTATTGACATTACATAGTGTAATGGAACGTACACCAATAACTTGTTCACAAGTAAATATGGGTCGAGGTTCACCACTTTGGGAAACACATGATTGTATGGATGATACTACTACAAGGTCTGGTTAACACTTTTTTTAAAATAGCTGTAAGTAAATTAATTTCCAAATGATTGCATTATGTTTTTTTTACACAGTGTCTCAAGCTCTTTGGAATCAGTGTTGTATGTAGGATCTAAATATGTACATAAGGGCAAATATATTAGGGTCAAAAATCGAATGAGGACATGTGCACCAAGTCATTTTAATTAATATAACAGCATTCCTTGTATTCCCTCCACAACTTGCGTATTTACCATTTGTAAAACACTACATCTTTTAACAGTGCATATCAATTAATGCTTCCTTAACATGAGTGTGCTGCCCTCACAATGGGAATATGCCTAGAAAAAGAGTCCGTCAACAACAAAATGCATCTGTTTCAGGACTCCACATGGAAGTTCAATAGCATGCTAGAGAGCAAACAAAAATAAATGTTATATTCAATACTCTGAAGTTATATTTTCACATTTTATCATACAGCTACAGTACAATGTTTATGAAATATCTGTGAAAAAGTATACAATCTTTTTTTTTTCATTCATATGAATTATAAAAAATAATTGTCTCTGTACACATATTCAAAATGTCCAGTGGTTTGCATAATAGTTTGATGGGATCAATGTCTCTGGTCTTCGTCACTATAGGCCTGTGAAAAATGACAGACATAAACATCAGTCTCCTAGAAACCAAAATCAGACACATTTAACCACTAATAAGAATAATGACCGGGGTAATCACTCTGAAACGGCCATTTAATATTTGAACATGTCATAGACAAACATGAGGTGGAAAATGAGGCCTGCTGCTGCTGCCCAGTGTAGGCTCCAACGACCATATTTCACAATAACTTCTGGGAGAGCAGTGATTGGGGTGACTTAAGCAGCGAGCTTTGAGTTTGGTTGCTGTGGCAATACGCTGGCCTCTCTTGATAGCCAAGCAGCAGCAGCAACAGCACGCCCTCAGATCTCCCTCCAGACTGGCACACTGACACTGGGAACTGTGGGCACCTCCAGAGCCACAAGAAGGAGAACCGCAGACAACCTCAAACCAGACAGACTTTCTCCTTCTCCCAAATGTTGACGCTGAGCGCTGACGCTGTCTGCTGCGTGTAAACTCAGAACCCAAGTGACTTAATGGAACTGGGCAACAGCGTTTTCGTCTCCACAAATGGCCAGCCTCCACCAATCACATTTCAGAGCCACTGTGCCCTCCATTTAGCCTGTAACTGTAATTGAATGGACCATAAATGAAGGTGGAGGCTTCTACTGCAAGTCGCCAATTGGTTGTTATTTGGGTAACATGTTGTGGCTCTGCAAATGAGATCATTGACAGACATCGAGGCTCTCTAAACTGTTAGCAGACAGTTGCATAAAACGGCAAAATTGGTTTTCTGGTGATTCAAGTGATGGCGCACATTCTGGGGTTAGTCAGTCTCTGTGGGGTTGAGACGGCTCAGATTCTCACCTGAAAACACAGATCTCTTGTTGGCATCTCGTGCACCACCTGTGAAAAAAATGAAAACAGACTATTCTTACATTCATTATAGTCCAGATTAAATGAAAAATGGCTTTTTTAAAATCCCTTTTAGAGTTGGCAATGTAACATACAGATTAACTTCCACTGTACGGTTCTTTGTAATTCATTAATGTGCTGAGTGGGACAACCACAGGCATTAACAACAAAAGGCTTAGGAGTGAGAATGAGGACAGACTGCTTTCATCCCCACTGTGGTATGTGTGGTTGTTCCATTGTGGAAGTTTATAGAATAACAGGAAATAGCTATGGATTTTTTCCCCCATTATTTAGCTCTCACCACACTTGGCGCCAGATAAGTTACATCTGCTGTGATACTGAGAACAGGGTGTCACTTTGCTAATGAGATGAGCCCCACCCCATTCACAGACACACATGGACATACAGGTACATGGCTGGACTCGAACATCAAGAGCAAACCGGCTCATGGACAAAATTTGAGTGGTGAGTGAGTAGGCAATAGAAGATTTGTCTGATTGTTACTGAGTTCCTCTGGGTTCTTTCCTGTTTGTAGATTATATTATTATTATTATTATTATTATTATTATTATATACTTTATTCCAGACTCAAAGTTCCATATGAGAGACAATACAAATACAAGGTCAACATAAATTAAAATACATACAAGCATCAATAAGAAAAGATACAATTAAAAAACATACAAGCATCGATTCCAATGTTTCCACAACCCAGAGGTGTACCTTGTATCACTCTGTTTATACATACCACTAATATACTTTAAGACGTTGCCTCTATGTGATTCAACTATTTTATAGGTCAAAAAATTACCCCTGAAAAATCAGATTAAGGGTGGAAAATGCTCTCAGAAAACAATTTCAATGTCATACCCTGACTAATACAATCACTCACACGCTTATTACACACACTTACAGATGCACACACACAAAAACAACCAAACCAGATTTCAGCAAACAGTCCTGTGGGCCCGCTCTCACGCCAAAAAGTGCTTTGTCACGTCTTGTGGCTGTTGGGTCTCTTTCCTCCGTCAGTCTCTCCCTCCCTGTGTCTGAGCCACCTCTAATTCAATGTGCGGCTCATATCCTTTCTCAACATGCCGTTACTGCTGCCAAGGCTTTAGAGCAGGCCCCCAGGGGCTATTAGGAAAATTTATCCATTTATTTTGCAAGATACACATTTGGCAAAACAATGAGCCTCTAGAGGAACTTGTCAGGAGGGTTATATTTCCATGTGACAACCATTTGCCTGCTTGATCTTTTGTTTGACAGGAATTCTTGTGTCATAACGTCAGATGAAAGCTGTCTTGGTGAGTCACACATGCACTTGATTTTCAGTTTGAGTAGCCGATGTTGACGCTTTGTTTACTGAGAAAACAGGGCTAAGTTAATTTGAGAACATTTCTGAATTCACGGCATATATAATTTATCTGACTCAATCATAAATTAACTTTTTTGTGCAAGTAGTGGTGGCATTTACATATTGTCTGTCTGTCTTGTTCTGATTACAATGAATTCTGCCTGTGAATGCAAAGAATTACGAGTGAATCTCAAAAAATGGTGTCTAGATGTTCATAAAATGTATGAAGTAGGGAAGTTCATTGTCCCTAGAGGATTATTCAAAATGTTTTTGGCCACTTTGTGACTTCTTACTAGGCCAAAGACAGATCACCATCACTTGCAATGAGCACATTGATGTTCCCCAGATCATGAACCTTTAGCATTGTGGACTGTCTTTATACTTCTGAGCTTTCCACTTCAAACAATCCCTAGACAATAGGGATGTCCCAATCAGGTTTTTTTTTTTACCCTTTAATCTTTAGTAAATGCCGATACCATGTCCCGATCTGATACTTAGCCTGAACTAATATTTTCCTGGATAATACAGCTGCATTAGGAAAACAAGTACCTGCATCCAAGCCGTTCCTTAATAGTTTTTTTATTTTATTGAAACAAAGTATATACTTTCATATGGCTCTTTCTTATTCTAAATATGCTATTGCAACATTGGCCTACCACCTTCCTTGCGTTCGCAGGTGAGTCTGTGAGGCTGCACTGTGACAGCAGACCCTTGTGTACAGCCTGCTGAAGTGTGTGTGAGACGCAGCCCACACTTGGTACCTCCATATCATCTATTGCTTTTTTCATATTCCTTACGTTGTCATGTAAAATGATGTGGGCGCGTTGCTTGTCTATTTTACATGCATTCAGCATCTCCTCGATTGTCTGTTTTACATGCTCTGCTGTATGAGACCCAGGAAACTAGTGCGCATACCGGCACGTTGTAACACGAAAGTCGATCAATGTGAAGTAATGCCGAGATGATAGGGCATACTGGGGATTCAAAAGCTCCAGATGATGAAGAAAACCCTGATCCTCTACCATGGAGATGAGCTGGTTATCCAGAGCGAGTAATTAAATTACCTTATCTATAATATTCTATTGTACCAAATGAGTAGTATTAAATGCAGCTCTTTTGTTACCCCCTTGCGAAACGGTCGTATTGCAGATGTTACATGTTCTAATTTAAGTTATTTCCACACTGCAGACATTTTATCCACGTTTGCCAGAGTAACGTTACGTGCGCATCTGAGTTCTACCACAAATTGTGCTCTGACGTTAAAAAAAAAAAAAAAACGGCGCTGGGTCCACGTTCAAAATAGCAGATCCTGATCAGTGGAAAAATGCCCATATCGGCCCCGACCCCGACCCCAGGACATCCCTACTAGACAATATTAATATTGCAGACCATATGCCATAACAATTTAATAATTAGAAACTAATATGAATACATTTCTAATCCCAGGAATAAAACAACCCTATTGATTTTAATGGGCCTATGTTTTTTAGTGCTTCCATCAGGGCAGATCTTACATTTTAAATCAGAGGATCAGAGAAGTTGCACCGTTTATTACTAATGTTAAGAGAGCATAAATTTGTCAGTTTGTTAGTGGACCTCAGTGATTTGAGAACTAAAAGCCTCTGACAATCAGACCATTTTGCTATATACAGTCATGTGATTTATGGACCAGAACATTCAAGGAGGTCTGATCTATTTCTGTCATGTTTAAAGCCAGAGTAATGTACTGTACTGTATCCCAGCCAGACCACTACTATGACAAGATTTACGACTTCGAAAGAATCGTTCAAGTCTATTGACTTGATAGAGATGCATCTCTTACACGATACCAGGAAAGAACATTTTACATGACATAACATTCCCCCCCTTTTGAACCTCCCCAGGATCTCACCCAACTCTGAGATGTGGAAACTTTCACGTGTCAGGCCCTTGTGCTTCAACAAATTTTTTTTACAAGAAATATTTGCACATTAATCGTCATTTTTTAATAGGCCTATAGCCACGTTGTTACTCACAGTCGTAAAATGATAATACTCACGTCTTATAAAGAAAGAGTAGGAAGGTAAAAACATTAGAGCTGCAATTTGTCAGATTTGTGAGGCCTGGATTCAACTGAGTGGTTTTGTGGAACGCACAGTAACTCTCTCTAGTAAAGAGAACCTGAATGAGATGATAAATAACCAAATGTAGAGTTTAAACAAGAAGGAAACGACAGAAGGAAGGAAGGGGAAGGCAGGTTACTCACTGTTATCCTGCTCTGGAGGCTCCAGGATGTCACTGTCTGTGTCACTAGGAATATGCCAAGGCTGTCTGATGGCCTGTAACTGCTGGTAAAACTCATCCTGAGGTGGAAAAATTAACAAGAATAGATATAATGGTAGACATGAAAAACAAGGTAAGTCTGCTAATTTATCCATCTGTTCATCTATTCAAGGTCTTGCAGTGAATGTGAAGCAAACGTATGTAAACAAATATGTATTCGAATTTCAAACATTGAATCCAAACTAATTTCAAAAATGTCTTCGAATTCAAACAGTTTGCGGTTTTTCATATCCTGTTTAAGGCTATGATGGTATTACATGACTAGTGGCAATGAGCCCATGAAAAGGAGAAACATCATATTATACTTAAAGGTGCCATATGTTAGAGTTGACCACGTTATTTCATACTCCAAATCAATAGGGGGCAACATATCACCAGAAAAAACGCTAACTGTAGCTAACTGTAGCTGCCATGAGCTAGTAAACTCAGTTAGCCGTAACCCTTCATAACATCAAAGCGGTTAATTCTTCGCATTCTGTTGATCATTTTAGTACATTTTTTGATTCTTTCAACAAAAAAGGTTGCACCTTTAAATGCCCTGCTGAAGAAAAAAATACATTTTAGACCAACCAGGCTAGTCAGGCTGGATGCCTATAGAAAATCAACTACACCAGCCAAGACCTATGTAAAAACCAGCGGCCCCGGGTTCGAATCCCAGCCTGGGGCCCTTTGCTGCGTGTCACTCCCCCTCTCTCATCCTGTTTCCTGTCTAGTCTTCAGCTATCCCGTCAATAAAGCCTTACAAAGGCCAAAAAAACCCAGCTATCATCTTAAGCTGGCCTCAGCTCTTATTTTCAGCAGGGTCTTCAAGACAAAACTTAAATAAAATGGCCCCACTCCTTGAAATAACTACACAGGTAGCCAAGAAATCATTCCTGGACATCCAGTATTTTAAAACGTTCAGGATTTCATGACTCTCTAAGCAGGCAACCTTTAGGGGCCTTAGTCCTTCTGCCCAATGGGACCAGGTGGCATCAATAAAAGCAGATTGGGTGCACTGGTGTTGTGGATAATCTCACTAGGTGTCAACTAGCATAACTGTAAGAGTATACGGAAAGACTGCAAAATCCCTGCCCACTATTAATAAAGCCTTCAAAAAAGGTCTCATATTTAACAGCGCCACTGTTAAGTAAATCATGAAAGCAATATAAGAAAGAAATCCCATTGAAAGTTCTCCTTTTATGCCAGAGTCATTTTTCCGCAATGAAATGACATACTACTGTATGGACCTCCCTGGCTCTCCAGTAAACCCCACACGAAGAGCGTGTGTATGTGTGTGTGTGAGGGTATGCACATGTGTGATATAGTGTGTTCTGGTGCTACCCGTCATAATCCTTATGTGTAAAGGCTCTCATGTTCTACAGCCAGCTTTACTTGGGCAGTGAGCCTGTTTGACTGTCAGCACACAAGTTCACGCGCAGCATACTAAAACATTACAAGAAAGTTGGAGTGATTTTCCAAGTCCATGAACCAAAGTTTAAGACAGTTTTACTCACACAGTGTGCTTGATCTATTTCACAGAAGATAAATCTTACACATGAGGACTTGCTAAGATGTAACATTTAGAATTTAATTACACACCATGGAAGATACTGTGTCAACAAAAGGAACAGAACAATATTTTGCACTTGTTAGCTTTCTGACCAAAAGGTAGATGAGTTGGTTACAGCTTCAGTCTTTCAGCCAATAGTATAATGCCGTCGGTATGACATCTGGTATCTGTGTTTCATCAGCGAACAACAGTCTTGGTAGTTGCCAGTTGTGGGGCAGGGGGGAACCAAAAAATGGAAGAACAGCTGAATTCAGTGTGCTCCCAACATACTGTACTGTCCCATTAGCTAGCTTTAGTGAAATTACCTTTAGCTAGCGTTAGCAATATTACCGCTTGCTAGCTAGCGTTAACAAGGTTAGCCAACGTGAAGGACACTTTGTCATGCATTATTGCTTGTATGATCTCTGAACAGTGGGCAACAAAAGGTGTGTTTGATGATTAATACTCAGTTTTGGTTCTTACCTCAGACAGATAGGCCCGTAGGCTGGCACCAAGGCTGTCTGTAGTGCTTAGTCCAGGAGGGGTGAGCAGTGGTCGGGGGTGCATGGGCTGACTTGTGGGTGTCACAGGCCGGCTCCGCGACCTCCTGAAGGTCACCTCTTTATGAGATCCAGGGTTAAAGGTGGAGCGTGTCAGTAAACTATTTGGGGTCAGAGGCCTGCTGGGGGTTCTGGGGGTTTGAGTCCGACTCCCAGGGTTGCTGGGAGATTGAGTTCGACCCATGACCAGGGAGGTGGGTTTGGGGCTGAGCAAAGGTAGGCCCACACCACAGGGCTTGCTGGAGAGGCTGCTGGCTGGAGACTGGGGTCTAGAGAGCAGGCTGGTGAGAGGCAGTGTGTCAGGTAGTGTTCTGTGGCGCAGAGGGGTGTGGAGCAGACTACTGTGTGGATTATTGGTGCTCCGAGTGGTCATTTTCCCTACTTCTGCCAGCTTGGCCAGGTCCTTCTCAACCTCTGGAGGAGAAAAAAGGAGAGATAATGCAAGTCAACATCTGGATTTTGACAGATACAGTAACACAGGGGTATGATTCCCTCATTTAAATTCTATTTTTCCCCAACACATTCAAATGAAAATGTTGAAACTTGTAAAACAAATCCCATATAACTCTGGTAAATGGACTAAGAGATTCCGAGGTAAAGTCAGGCTTATTTTTTATGACCTATTCAGAGGCTGTGCTGTGAGGTTAGTATATGTCCGACAAGACTGATGATTCACAAACTTTACTGAGCATTAAAGTGGGTGAGACTGCTTGCTTTAATCCTTATTCTGGGCAATGATGACAATATTTATAGACCTTGTAAATTGTGGTGAATCCAGCTTCCTCTGTCAGAAAAGGTTCCAAGTTGATATACAGTAAGCACAGCCTGGTAGAGAAATGTTCCTGTTCCTGACAAAAACACATTTGTTTGCCTGACTGGTAGTCTCAAAAACATTTGTGTTTGTGAAAGTAGTGACGCTGCCAACTTCTACGATCAACATCTGGCTCATTTTTTCCGTGTTTTATGCCTTTGTCTAAGACCTTGGCAATTGGGATTCAACAAACCAGCCTGGGACTTATCATTCGAGAGGGATAATTTCAGGGATGACTCATCAGAGGGGAGTATTTTTTTGGAGAACTGTATACGTGTGACGTTAAATAAATAACAAAAGGAAGCATGACAAGCATTTCACAACTTCCTGACTTCCTTGTTTTCGAGCACACTGCTCACCTACTGTGCAAACAATATTTTTCTGTCCATAAATATCACACATATGGTCCCATTCATTAACAAAAATCCAATTAGGATGCAAAGCTGAAAGTCTGCTTTGGGACATTACTTAGTTGGTTTGTAATCCATTCCAGACTGTTTTGTATACTTTCCTTTAGGGATCAAATGCATTTCATTCTCTGACATGCATAATGTGATGGCTGATTCTGTACCTAATCAGCTCTGATTGCATGGAGGTCAACCTTAGACGCAATGCAGAGCACATACTGCTTACTGCCCTGCACACGTGCATTGTGTCTGTGTTGCTTTAACCCGAGTATACTCTACACATGTTACTTCTCTATATAACAAGAAGGTAAAGGGGCATGATACAACTTGGCGTTTGCTGGTATAGCTCTGACTGAAAAATGTAAGATAATTAACTTTACAGCACTGCCATCGCTATGGGCTGATGTTATGATATACCCTGAACATCCCACAGCGATGGCAGGGCTGCAGTGTGTAACATTGCAAACCATATAGAAACTGATTTTATGAAGTTGCAACATGTTATCACTCACAGCTATGACACTACCAACCCCTCTACGGTCAGTTTTGCAGAATATTATTAACATTGTCAAATGTCAGGGATGGTTAGGTTAAGGCATACAAAATAGATTGAAGATCAAACTATGCGTTAGAATAACTACATTTAGTCTTGCAAAGCAAGTTGCATAATTTTAGTATTATGTCACGTTATGTACACATCGCTTATGTCACATACATGTTATCAGTCATGTCATATACATAGGTTTACTTACTTACGTTACATAAATTAAAAAAACAAATCACTCTTGAGGTTTTGGTCACAAGTCTCCGGAGGGGAAGTCCTGTGAATGATCCACCCAATCACCCCCTGGTTCGGACTTTTGTCACTCTTTCTACTGTACTGTTGCATTAAAGGGGTGCTTCAAGAAGTGACAGTTGAGGGGTAACCACAGCATCAAACTTAGAAGCACTGGGCCACTGACAAGGCTGCCTTATTTAACATGTTGGAGTGAAAGCCGGCTGGAAGTTTATAGTTTGACCATGTCAATACTCTTTACACTTAAAAGGTGCAGCATGTAGGATCTCAGTGGCATCTAGCAGTGAGGTACGGATTGCACCCTCCCCTACAAGGGACTATACACTAGTGAAAAAGATAATTATGAATATTATATTATATTTCTGCCCCTGAATCCTTCTAAATTCTACACACTGGATCTTTAAAACTGTGAGCTTTCACACATTCCCATGTTATGCACCAATACAGGCCAATAAAGGCAAATTTATTTTATGTGAAATCCTACCCATTTATAAACCTGATCCCAATTCTGATTAACAGCTACAGGGTAACGATGAGATTGCTGGGGGCCCAGTGCCTCTGAATAGCAGTGAAATACTCACTACATACAGAAGAAATACTGGCGTAAACTCCAGGTCCACGTGTGATGATCTCCCAGTTAAAGCCCTTCACCACCCACACCATGACTGATGTTATCATTATATCGTAAACAGGATATGTTCATTAGTAATATGTTCTCATGACGTAGAATTTTCATCTCAAGTTATTTACCGTTAAAATTGATAAACACAGCATGTTTTTGTTTGAAAAATCCTTCTTACTTCCGTAAATGGTTGCTCCACTCATGATTTTATTGTAAACCAGTTGCCTCCCCCTTACTTCCTGGCACTAATAGATAAAATCGTAAGCAGCTTCATCTTGAAATTCTATGTGGGTGACTGTGTTTAACAAAGAAGCCATGACACAGACGCTGATATAAAATGAAGGCTCCTAGACATCAAAGAGGGAGCATCAAAATCCATCTGGAATAAACCTTTGAGAAGTTTTGATCCAGTCTTCCAGTAATAGGAACAGGAAGAAGAAAGACGGGGAGAAAATGAGACAGAGGAAGACAGAGAGAAGGAGACAAGAAGAAATAAAAACAGATCTAATCTATTAGAGTCTTTGATCAAGCAGCAGATGCACGTGGTGAGAGAGTACAGGGTCACAGCACGCTATACAAGCATTCAGAGCTCATGCAAACTTTATTCCATCCCGCCTCTGAAAATAAACTAAAGTGCTAATCACATATCGCTTGTCTGAATTTCATCTGCTGGCTTACAACCACATTATATGCGGCCTGCTTGAAGAAATTAAAATACTAGCCATTCCTTGGTTAGATAGATCAAGTACAAATATAGGCTGAAGTACACATTTCTAATATGGTGTTACTCAGACAGGGGATTGAACCTTAAAGGAGTCTTATGCTCATTTTCAGGTTCATTAAACACTTCCGTTTTCTCATAATGTCCAGTCCTGCAGCACTGTATTCTCCCTCTGTCTGAAACGCTCTGTTTTAGCTCCTGTCCCTTTAAAGGCAGGAACACACCGGGCCAGCGTTTGGGGAGACTCGGAGGAGTTCGGGAACAAATCTGTTCAGTGTGTTCAGCTGCGTTGGAAGCTTTTGGAAACACGCGGACAGCGTCTGCTCCGATTCAACATGCGAAGTCTGAGGAGGTTGGCTGTTGGCCGTCTGAGCC
The DNA here is from genome assembly GCA_900302685.1 of Spondyliosoma cantharus. Taxonomy (NCBI): domain Eukaryota; kingdom Metazoa; phylum Chordata; class Actinopteri; order Spariformes; family Sparidae; genus Spondyliosoma; species Spondyliosoma cantharus. Next base: position 16,037 of record OMLP01023346.1, on the reverse strand, counting down.
ATTGGATTACTCTGATTGATTGTGTGCTAGCTATATGACCATTATGATTGGCGGTGTGCTCGTGAATCAGCGCAGTGTATGGGAGGGGTGGAAGTGACGATGGTAAACAAACCACATAACCACATCTTCGTATAATAACGAGCCGAGAGCCCACAACGCAAGTGTCTGCTCAGCCTTAATCATCTTTCAAGTAATGCCAAGTATTTAGTCCACAAACGTCTTCTTGGGTCAAACGAATACTGAACCAATACTGTGTGCGTTTTGTTTTTATATGTACTCCGTTCCATCATTTCCTGTTTTCATGTTTTGGAGTACTGGCACGAGACTAGTGCCACCCACTGTTAAGGAAGCGCAAAACGTACACACTACTGTGGAGTTGGCAGCACGTCGAAGCGGTGTGTTCAATGCAACTTTTCTGTCGAACGGGTGTGAGGGCCTTAGGGCCCCCACTCCTGAATACTCCGTGTCCTCTGATTGGTCAGCCCACATATGCTGGAGCCAGCATATCAACAACAACAACAATAACAACAGAGCAGCTGTGCTAAATCAATTCTTAATGCCAAACTAGCTGCTTTGCATAAGTTATGGAAATGTGTGACCTGGTGATGTAGTGTGATGTCGCAAAGTCACAGAATTTAAGGCGAGACTACTGATGAGGTGTTTCAGGAGCAGTGAGAGAGGAGCTTCTGTTGGTGCAGACTTTGAACTTTTTAACTTTCAAAATTTTTCACAAAACAAGAACATATAACACAGTGAAGGAAAGGAACAAATGAAAAAAGCACAACAGGTCTCCATTGCTACTTTGTGAGTACAGAACAAAAATGTGCCTGTAGCATTAAATATCAAAAAGTGTCACAAATCAAAAGTTGGCATCTAAGCTTGGAAAGATTCTTGTCACTGATTAATTATACTTTTCTAATTCGATATTTTGCGATGCACTCAGCAGTTTGGCATGTTGTGAAACGAGGAAAATAATTAAAAAATATTCATATTCCAAAAACTAATTGCATCAGCATTGATATAGGAAATTAACAATCTAGAAAAAAAAGGTTAATTTGAACATGAAAGACAGAGAAGCTGTGATTTCACAACCACATAATTGTGGTAACAATATAAGATGAAATGTGAGGCTCTGACTCCAAACATGGAAAGTATTAGCAGCTAATAAAGGCTTGAAAGAGTTGAATTAGCTTGTTGAACAGCTTCACTGAACTGCCTGGTGGGAGCCCTTGGGGCTGAACATTCAGTAACTCAGTGTAAAACAACCAGAAACGAATGCCATCTGAGGAGCTCTGGGATGAAACCGAGTGTGTTGTTAACTCCTCTTATTGTTCCTACAATACATTAGCGTGCTGTTTTCTTCTGTAGGCTCTAAGGGAACCAGTGCATTCAGTGCTGATGAGAAGAGAGGATCAGAGCAGTTGTTGGGTGACAGTAATAGGTTCACTAAGTAGAACCAATATGCTTTGTATAAGTCTGGTATGTGCAGACACATATGAGGTCTTTACACAGAGTGATGCTGTCAAACAGAGTGGGAGGACAAGCATAAACAAACAAGTGGGTGACACATGATGAAATGGCGACATTCCCTCTGGCCTCCACTCTGGGCTTTCATCTGAATCATAAGTGGATACACGCTTGATCATCATGACAACAAAAGCAGTCTCGGAGTCGTCCAGACGGCACGTAAATCAAAGACGGGCCTTGAATTGCATTAGGAATAAAATGATTTCCAAAATGCCACACAAATTCCATTTTGTCAGTTGAAATCTGTCTCCAGCACAGTGACTCAGTGCAGAGTTATTGATTGAAACTGTCAAAGCTGAAGCCGAGATAAATTCCTGGCATGTGGAAATTACTCTTGAATTAGTTTTTTTATTTAGTCTTGACTTTTAGCAGGAAGATCAGTTTTTAATTAACCAAGAAAATCCTTTGACCAAAAGCTATGCATTCTTTAGCCAGACTCACCCCCTCCCACTCCTCACAAGTGCCCCCAAAGCCCTTTTCTATTTCATAAGTCTCTGTAGTTCAAAGTGTGTGTGTGTGTGTGTGTGTGTGTGTGTGTGTGTAGCTCAAAAATATTTGCACAGTGTGGACTATGTTTTGTACTCCAAAATAAGTATCTCATCTAACCATTCTATTCATCAATAAAGTCACTAAAAAAATACACAGACACTCTCCTATACAGCACACATACATGAACACCACACAGAAGAGCCTACCAGCGAGCTGTTTGCCCATGTTCTCCAGCTCTTTAGAAAAGAGGGAGTCACCCAGTAGCAGGCCCGTCTGCCCGACAGAGCTCCCACCTCTCACAGCCTTCAGATCAGCCTCCCAGACAGCCTGACGCTAGTTAGCGAGGAGAACAGAAAAGAGAGAAAGTCACATTAGACCAAAGACCCTTCAATTAACTCTTTATATAATTTTCAGCTATTGCTGGAAATATCCAAGCCATATCTGCTGGAAAAAAGGGGCAATTATTATTTTATAGGCTTTAGAAAAACACAAGAAACCACAGCAAGTGTAGATGAAAGCCTGGAGCATGCAGTGCAATATGTTTAGTGAATGCGGGATGATAGACTGTCAGTAGTGGTTCGGGGCATTTTTGTCTAACTATCAGTAAATCTATAGGAGCTTGTATGCACACTGGTCTGTTGGCAGATAGCCTGACAGCAGCAAACTTACACCAGCAGTTAAGGAACAATAAATCTGCCATTTTGGATAGTTCAAGGGCACACAATATTGGTATTATACTAAAACAAAGATGATCATATTCCAAAGCATATGAGAGAGAATACATTCTAAAAAGGCAGATTGGACCACTTATAGGGGCCTTTTTGGCCTCTTTTGCTCATACCTCTTGCTGGCCAAGTGTATGATCTGGAAAGGGACCTGTTAGGCAGACCCAGGTTGCCAAGTCCTGAAATGGCAGCATGCCTAATCCTCTGATGTATTCCTTTGATGGGACACAAGTGGCCAGATGATCTGTTAAGCCAGTGGACCAAGTACACGTGAACTTGGAGCACAGGTGAGACATAAAATCTGTCAGCAAGAGGTCCACCTCCTTGTAAGTTTGGTTTACACTAGATAAGTTATGATACCTCCGATGCCAGCGCTTACATCATCTGATGTGCTAAGCACTTAATGAGAGACAGAGTTGACTTGACAAAGTGCTGACACAGAGAAAAGGCCCTGGGAGATCTGGTGATATACATACGGAGCAGTCATCCACCAACACTTAAAGATAAACCTGGGATATAACAGGCTGCTGATTTTATGATTTCAGGATTCCAGGCTGCCTCCAAAGAAGAGGTAGGGTGAAAAACAAGTTAAGTTGCTCTCCTCTGATAAATGACAGAGCAGGATTCCCAGGGTCTATGGCATTGATCTCTGCGCCCGTCAGATACATGAGGCCCTCTGTGGCAGCAGGACCACAACACCACAAGCCAATCCTTAATTACAGCCCTCATAAAACATCGAGGCGGGTTGAACATTACAACTGAGTCCCCTCCCCAACTTTATTTCTTTCTCTTTGGTGGTATCCCCCCAAATCCAACAGCATTACATCATCTTGTCCTGCTCTCGCTCTGGGTCTTCTCAGCTCTGGCAAACAAGGCCACCAACAGATTCATAGTTTAAGTTTCTTAAGTTTCTGCAGAAATCTGATCACACTGAATTATTTGAAAATTAAAAATAAACCGGCAGATGAGCCCTAGTAGCTGGAAAACAAAATGGGTCCATAATCATATGATAACAAAATGACTGAAAAAAATGAAACGGCATCTGACAAAAAGCAGCCTATTCAAAGAGAAAAACGCATTAAACAACATAAAAATTTATATAAACTATATATTGCTAGATTTGAAATCTCGTTGGCTACATGATGCATCAATCACTCAGAGGCTGGCATGTAAGTGGTTCAGGAGAGGAGAAAGAAGATAGTGGGTCGCTTGCATGCCTGCCCTCAATCGCTTCTCTCCACTGAAGGAAAGACTATACAGTAATTAGGACCATATATCCTGGAGACTGCAGACCGGAGGCTGAGGCTGCTGGTACACAACAGAACTGACAGGATATACTGAATCTGCAAACAATTCACCTCCCTAGATAACATCAATAAAAAAAAACAGACATTACAATCAAAATATGACTGTTGTTCATCAAGTTTGGTGAGGGCAAACATATTTACATACATATTAGAGTCACCTGGAAGACGTCAACATGTACAGCGTACCGTAGTAGTGCAAATTAAAAAATCATGTGCAAGACAGCAAGGCAAAAACTGGACTTGATTAAATACTTAAGAGGCACAATGAAGTGATGAAAAGTGATTTCCGTTCACGATACTTAAAGGAACCCTTGTCCTTATCAGCAACAATGAGCGCAAATGAGTCAAACATTTGTTCCTTTGTTTGGATGCTTACATTGAATGCTTTAATCTCTGCAGACAAAAACAAGCAACGGAACGCCTTTTCATCTCTAAAATAAAGAGTGGCTATGATTCTGCAATGACTTACGAGTATATTAATGTCAGTGGCGCAAAACCCAAGTTGTATAATCTCCCTCCCAGTATGACAAAACGAAAAGAGAACAGGGAAAAACCCTCTGGTGATGCTTCTGCCCGACTAACAAACAAGGGTCCTGCCAAATTGGTTCCATGTTGAGAGCAAACAAGACAGAAGGGAAAGCAGGAGTGGAAGTTTAGAGTTAAATATTTTATAGCCTGCATGTGTGCAGCTATACGTGTGTGGTCAGCAGTAATAATCACCACAATCTGGGGTTTGGTCCAACGTTGCCCTCCACACAACAAGGACTGCTGGAGATGTGTGCATGCAGTCACAGGCCTCATACATGGACATGGTCGGGCTGGCTTTGCAAAGCACTATTGATGGACTCTATTGTTGTGGTCTTACTTTTTTAGGCCTTTAACTGGGCAAATTGATGAATTGGGGCTACTTGTTCCTTTGGATGATATGAGCTGTGGGCTATATGCTTACTGTAGTTCTTTTAAAACACAACCGGTCATTGTTTTCAGTCTGTATTCCATTGCAGCAGCTAACAGCTTAAAAGTGAAAACATTTCCTATTGTTCCTATGACTCATCCAAAGCTGAGGCATCTCCTCTAGCAAAGAGGAAGATTGAAACAGAATGAGACTAATAAATACAATTGCACTTGTAGGAAGGATGACTGGATGACTGCCACTGCCACACAAACCAGACTATATCTCACGAGTTTATGCTCCAATCACGAAAAAAAAACATCCAAAATGTGAAAAATCAGAAGCCAAGGCCATTGGCAGCCCAGCAAGGACTTAACGTTCATCAAATTGGGTGATGGATGAGCTGATGTCTGAGTGAAGAAGAGAACATCCTGGCAGATGTGAACTTGTCGACATAAGGAGTTGATATAAACATGTTTTGATAGAGAACATTGTGTATTGTAGCACCAAGTTATTTGTTTTTGATTATGCTGATCACCAGCCCTTCAAACACGCAGGGCAAAATCAGATGTCCTGAGAGCATACAAGCATAGGCCAGTGCTATTAAGTTATTTTCATATGTAATCAAAAGATATTTGTTCCTGGACTCTGGGATTCAAACACTCGATTAAACTTAACTGTCAGAAACAAGAGATACTATATATTTTCCAGAAAACTTATTGTGTTGTTGTAGCCCCTTCTGCAGTGGCTTGCATAGCCATGGGAGGCTGAGGGATATGAGGAGTAACACTCAGCTTTTAATGAGTTCCTGTTGTTTTGGCTCACAGCAGAATCACCTAATGGATTTTATGGACTGTATACAGGGCTCACCGGCCCAACCACTGAGCTAGCGCAGCCAAAAGCAAACAGGATATTGACAATAACACAGTTAAGACTTTTATTCAAGCATTACAAAGACAGGTTGTATAACAACTATATACTGTCTATGCCTCAGTCATAGGAGAACTGCCAGCAGGGAAAATTAAAGGTTGTGCCAATGGGATTAAAAACTAGCAGAGGGCAAATGAGAGGATAGTTTGTAGGAAATCATACTGTTCGTGGAGTGTTGAATATCAGAGAGATTGGAATTACAATCTTAAAGATAAACATGAAGAGTCATCGACAACGTCAATCAAACAATCTGTCACCAACCAAAATCTTTCTGAGCAGGAGCTATACTTAGCAGACCACTCAAAAGATTTTGATCATGAGTGTGTTGTGATGGTTTCTGGTTTCTGTATCTGTAAGTATGAAAATTAGGGTCAAAAAGTCTGAGATCACTTCAAATTATCAACTTCATGATTGTTAAAAGAAAATAATATAAATATTTGAAACATGTCAATTACATGTTTGGTATGTTACCCTTTTGCTTCAGTGACAGCTTGCACTCCGGTATGGACACCACAAGTTTGTGTAAAACCTGCTGACTCATGGTATCCCAGCATGATGTGACAGTGTTCAAACCAGCTCCTTGTGAGGTCACAGACCGCTTGGCTTTCACAGTTTTCAAGTGCCCCTATAAATGTTCAGAGGAGTCTAGGTCAGGTGACTGTTACATCAGATGTTGTGGAGTCCATGCCAACTCAAGTGCATGCTGTCATGCAGGAGGAAATCTCAAGTACTAAGACATTCTGAAAGTCATGTACATTTTTCAACCTTTTAAGCTTATATTACCATTTTTATCGAAAAAGTAGTATTACAGTTGAAACTAATGTAAAAGTATAAGTATATCCCCTTGAGGTCTCAGACTTTTTGACCCTAAGGTATAAAACTATTATTAAGTTATGAATTATGAATTATTGAGGATTATACAAAATATACAAGTTAATTGAATAGTATGTTATGCTGTGCACTAAACCTAAAGGCTGACATCAAACATTTTGCAACCATGCTACAACTTTTGTTGAAATCAAAAATAAAACAATAATTAAAAAAGTGTTGCAATTGGACCTTTGGAGGAATAAAACTGCACTAGAGCTACACTGAAAATCACAGGGATTTGCTTAGAGGATAACCATGCTTAAAAGACTGTGGAGGTGTGAGGAGCTGACTGGTGCCAAATGCATAAAGCTATACAGTGTATCGGCTGAATTTCTGCCAAAAGTCCCCTGGAAACAAAAATAAGCCATCACAACGGCTCTGCATTGTATCACACACATGGCATTGCATCACACTAATTATCTTATGTCTACCATACAAATGAACAGTTTCCCCTGGCAGATTTTATGATGGTTAACACCCCTACAGTACAGCTCTGAGCTAAATTTGATTAAAACATATCATTTAACACTTACAAAGGAAACTATAGAAGAACTGTTTGGGGAATTTGCTCTGGCGATTGCTTTAGGAAAGTATTTGTCTTTATGGGGCAATTATCACCTAAAGGAGCTGGCAGAGGCAGGGGGCCTGTCGGACTAATAATGATAACCATTAACAGTGTTTACTTTCCAACATCGCCAACCTTTTACTGCCCAAACCAGGGCAATATACAATGTGAGGCATACTTCATTTAACGACAGCCATGCATGATTAAATGTGCTAATAATTAAAAACGACCTCAGTTTCAGACCCTGAAAAAGCTGCATGCGTCCTTTCTTTAACGCAAATAACTAGTGCAACAAGTGAAGAAACAACTGGGACACTTTTCTAGGACACTTGTGTTCTCACAAATACATGCAACTAAACAAGAACTGCAGCAGGAGATACACTAAATAATAATATTTCTCATGATGACTTCAACCATTGTGTTTTCTCCCAAATAAGCTCATAAAAGCATTACATTATTGTTCCATACCATTTAGTGACTGTGGCCCATGAGCCCCTGAAGGACCAGTTAAACTAACAAGCTCTTACAAATTGCATTTGCCTTTCAAAGACGGCCAAAGCATAAGCAATTAAACACAAAACAAGCACATTAGCTACAGTAGATGACAGTAGACATTTGCACTCGTGGTTTCCATATGGGACACATTAGTACCGTGTTCTTAAGTGCGCCAGACAGGGCTTAACCTATGGAGACGTAGTGTTCAGTCCTCTGGTGTAAGCAGCTGCAAAATAAAGTGGGCTCTAAGTGGACGTGAAGGTCAGTGGTAGTGAGGACATCAGATTTAGGGCGTGTTAGATGTTATGCATTGATTAAATTGACACACACCTTTTCACTTGAAACAATTGAAAGAATGTGTATAATTCAGTCTAATGTTCTAAAGTGCACAGTTTCTCTAACTTCTCGATAGGGACTCGTGCATTTGGCCTAATCTGTCAGACTTCCGACAACAGGCTTTGATTCAACGGGGCTTTCAATTTCTAAAAGTCTGCTCCCAGTTAGTCTGGAGCCTTTCTGCATCTGCTACGCACACGGAGCAATGCCTTGGCTCCAAACGCCCTTTTTTTCTTTAGAGAACACCGTAAAATTCCTTGTCTAACACTTAGATCGGGCAATTATAAAAAAGGTATCGGCTTTTTTTGGTGGGTAATTATACAAAAGGTACCGGCGTCTTCGCTCGCCGCTTTATTAACAGCATGTGAGCGTCTGCCTGTGTCGGAGTCTGGCGTGCACCACATAAGGGCTCTATAGATTTCTTCCCCCGAAGCATGTGAGGTTATCACGCAAGCCTCCTGTAGAACAAAACTGTGTGTACTCCCGTAAGTCATAAATATTTAGCTGTATTGTCTAAAACTTCTAAATCAGCCTCAATTGTTGCTGTGTCACACGATATTCTTTTCATTTCAAACTTTTCAGATCACACACAAGTGCCCTGGGAGATAAGCAAATGATACAGGCAGATTTCTGGTTTGGCTTTCACTTATTCGACTGTTGTGTAAGCTCAATTGCCCACATAAAGATGGATCAGTTTAGCTTGGGTCCCGTCCTATTAACAAGAGGCTCGAGGTGGTTTTTCATTCACTCCGAGACAATAGGGGTTGAGGAGGAGAGAGCGACATGGTAATTGATGACTGTAAAGTGATCTTAATTGTTTGGTGATGGATGTTTGGGAGGACACTTACAGAGGCTGACACTTGAGACAAGGCCTCACATTCCTGCAACCGCCCCGCCACTGTGTCCACCCCAGGCAATGGTGCTGCTCCAGACGACACACACACACAAACAGGGGGGGAAAAAAACAACACAGAGGAGAGCGTGAGACCACAGAAATGTAAAAAAAAAAAAAAAAGAAGAAAAAGAAAAAGAATAATAACTACTTTGAATTTGAGCTGTGTTGTGAAACTTACAGGAGATGTCAGGTACAGCTTGTTCAGATATGTGAGACCTGTGCTCCTCTTCAGATCTGGTGTCTGATAGACTGTCCCCCTGCAACCTGGAGACGACACGCAACACAAATAACACTACTGTACACATTAAATAATCTCTGACATCTGCATTTTTCAGCCGTAAGATTGCGTGTTTGGAAACTGAATGTCAGATAACAAAACGACAAGCAAGTCTCTATCAGTCTGAGGTGATGAGACAAAGAGGAAGTGTTTAGTGAGTTTGTGAGCTCTTCTTCTGCAAAATCTGGGGTGGGACCGAGAAAAATGGGGTCAGTGTTGGGACACAAATCTTATCAAATCATCACAGCTTTAATGCCACTGAAAATAAAAATGAAAAATGCTCCTTAGTAGGTCGATATGAAACAAAAACACATGTGGTGTATTGATACAGTTGTACACAGTTCACTTGTTTCAGAAGCAAGAAGCACTTCACTCAAAACTAAAAAAAAGCTGGCACACAGATTCTGTTTCCCCTTAAATCAGTCATCAGTTACCATAACGTATTCCAAAGCTATAGGGGTAGCTTGGAAATGGATATGTAAGCAGGTCTGAGAGATTTGGCAATCACCTTATGATACTGAAAGATTTACGTTTCCCTGCGATAGGAAAGTAACCTGTGGGTGAAAGACTGTTGTAGAATCTAACGAAGAACAAATATGAGTTACTTTTACTTGAGCCTTTTTCTTTTCATGCCACTTTCTACTCCACCACACATGAGGGAGAGATATTGATCTATCATGAATCACAATTCACAATCGTAATAACCGTCAGAATATTTGCAATGTGAATTTTTCACCACATCTTTCAAGCCTAGAATTTCATGCACAAAACGTTTGTAGAGTTTGTAAAATATGATGTTTTGTTCTAAATTAAGTTGACCAGCAGTCTATCAAAGTACAGCTGAAACAATCAGTCGATTAATTAATTATTAGACTGACAATAAATGTATCTATTTCCATCTCTTAAATCATTTTAAATTCATCTTTCTAGCTTCTCCAATGTGAAGGTCTGCTGCTTTTCCTGATCCACTGCTTTGACTTTAATACTTTAAAACAACATTATGTAACTTTTTTACCTCAAATAACAGCTTCAATATCATTTTGAAGGTTCATTGCCACTCTGCCCCCGGTCACTTGTGAGGGCAGGATCACAGTGTTACATACATGTTTACTTCAATATACAAATTTTTCCACAAATAACATTGTGATGACGTAATGAGTTTTGTTTGTAGTTACATTACATTACGCCTGACAAACCGTTACAGCTGCTATTTGTATTTACGACAGTGGTAGTGCGCTCAGAAATTGTCACAAATCACACAAAATGCCAATTTCTACATAATGGTAGAAAGTGTAGTGAGTATATTTCCATAATTTCACAGCATTGTCAAAATAAAAAGGATATGAATATTTCCTCCAACATCGTTGAAAGAAAAACATGCGATTGAAAGAGCTTTTCAGTGGGAGGATAAACATGTTACACATGGCTTTCACACTGCACACACTCTAATTCACACACTTCAACATCAGTGTGGAATCAAACAATTTTTTCTACCACATGTTTATAAAAAGTGTAAACCATACCACATATGAACTGTTACTACACACGGCTTTAGCTCCGATTGCTTGCATGCTGCATGTCATCGGCGCGACCGTTAGCTGAAGACAAAGGAAAGCAATCCATGTGCTTTTATGGCACGGCTGCATTCCTTCACAGCCACAGGGCCGTTTGGTTTACCTCTACAATGAGGTTAAAAGCAGAACACAGCTTTTTAAAGTGTATTCTATTTCTTTCCTTCTTTATACATCCTTCTCCTCATCTTCCCCCTCTTTAATGGTCTTATAAAGACCATTAAAGAGTGCCCAAGATGACTATCACAAGGCCTTCACATTCTCTGAATAAAAGTCGTCTGAAGCCACAAGTCCTGACTATCATACCCTCAGTACATTCCTGATATGAAAACAATTAATTTAATGAGAACTACGAGCTCAAATGAGGTTTTTGGAGATCTATCCATTTCCTTGGACTGCATCGCCAACTCCTTCGGACTGTGCCCAAGATCTGGGATGCGTTTGCACCCAGGAGGTTTTGTGGAAGGAGTGCACAGCCGTTAAAAGAGCTGATCGGGTGCATGAAGGAGGTGGATGTAATGCTGGTGTGACCACAGCTATAGCCTGAGAGACAGAGACATGCCCACAACACACAGGCCACACGGCACTTTGCACTTCAACCGACCAGTAGAGAGCCAGAGGAAGCAGTGCGTTTCCTGACCTGCCACTGCTAGTTAGGAGCCACACAGGCTGACTGCACTGTTTGCTTGTGTGCACTGAAAAAAAGGAAAGGGACAATGATTCAGGGAGGCGTCTAAACGCTGGGAACATTTTTTTGTTTGGGGTCAGTGAGTTCAAAAGGAAAGGTGCTACTATCAAGCAAGGCTTTACACAAATGTAAACTTAATTATGCAATTAAGATACTATAGTACATATCTTTAAAAGTAAAGTACATACATATTATCTGAAATGGCATAAATTATTAATCTTTATAAAACAAGAATATGTCTTATATTACAGTTCTCAGAAATGAATACTGGCATGCAAAATGTAAAATATACACTTGTCCATATATCAGAAGAATTAATTAAAATAAGATTAAACTGATCAGAAATACAGTGCACACATTATTAATGTAGTTAATGACTATTTTGGCTGATTAATGGAATATCTACACAGCTCTATAGAGGACTATGTTTAGCAACCATCACGCCTGTGGTCCACTGCCAAATTGTGTTTGCTAATCCAAGTTTGTTGCATTAAAGGGCTAATTAATCATTAAAAAACACTTGTGCAATTCTGTTAGCACAGCTGAAAACTGTTGTGCTGATCAAAGAAGCAATAAAACTAGCCTCCTTAGGCTAGTTGAGTATCTAAAGCATCGGCATTTGTGGGTTTGATTATAGTCTCAAAATAGCCAGAAAAAAAAAGAACTTTCCGCTGAAACTCGACAGTTTATTCGTGTTCTGAGACTTCTAAGGAACTAAATGTCTCATACAGTGGCGTACTCATTTCAAAGAAAAGAATAAAAAAGAGAATAGAAAGAGAAACGGGAGCCCCTTGTGTACAAATAAGCAAAAGCACACGTACATCAGACTCAACCATTTCATTAAATGATACCAGCAAAACACTCGTCAACAGAGAAGGATACTGGCTTTGTAGGCAGAATAGCAAAGAAAAGCCAGATCATATCTATATATCATGGAGGGAAATTCCTTCAGATTACGTCAACAAATACCCAAGCTCTGCAAGGCTGTAACTGTGGAAAATGAAAGTGCATTTGACCAATGATTTGCATTTGTCTTTACATTTGCTATTTATTTGACAACTCATTTGATGAATTAAATAATGAGTTGTCATTATCTAGACATAAAATTAAAAAAGAGAAATTACAATATATAAGAATTGGCCACCTGAAGAATTCATACTACAAAGAGGCTGCTGCCTGTAGCTGCCATTAGCTGTGTAGCTCAGTTAGCCGTGCAGCTAGGGGACCTACTGGGCATGAGTAGCACCGACCTTCAGAGAGCTATTCTATTAAACTATTTTTATTGGACGGGCCGGGGCTAGCCGTTAGCATGCTTCAGATGTCTCCGCAACACAATATAGACGTTGTTTTTTATGTTTTGAGTCTAACGTTCTTACATATTGCATATTAAATATAATGTCCTCTTAAAAAAAAGTGTTGGGGTTAGATTTACTTGTGTAATTTAAGCCTCCAGTAATTAATTTAAACCTTCAGCACTATTACAGGTGGAAAACATACAGGAGCACTGCTGGAAATTAATAAATGCTCACTGGGGAGGAATCGAGTTGTCGCCTTCACGCTGTGGGTGTGAAAGTAAGCGTCACCTCTCCTTGGCTTTGGGTGGTACATGGTAAAGCCAAGTGGCTCAGTCTCGTTTGAACGATAGGTAGCAAAAACATTGTACATGCTTCTGAGTTCACTGACCCATCAGAGCTCACATGCAGAGAAATGGAGCCCGAAGGGTGATGGGTATGTGAGGAATGTTTGTCCTGCTTGGGTCAGTGTTCACAGTTCCATACCGGAGCAAATTACCCTCTACCATCAGAAAGAATCCACCCAATATTGTCAGGCCTTAAATGTATACTTAACTAAGTGTAAAAGAATAAATTCAAACCTTCACCCTGAGCACAAGGTCACATCTGTACAGTAGTATTGTCTGCAGGTGTTAAACATAGGGGCAGTAAATTTGCCACATATGTTCGTTTTCTAAGGGGTCCGTTTAAAGGTTGGCCCCATATTGAGATGTGTTTGAAAGGTGTTTCTGGCAATCCCATCAAGACAGAGTGCTGAGGCACACAGCATAAAGTCTCTGTTAGGATTACCCCACACTAAACTGCTCACTGACTCACTGACCTCTGCCTCCACTGTCTTCTCTTCACAGAGGAAGTCTGTGTATGCGTGCAAAGGCATGCACGCACATGTTTTATGTGTGGATTCATGAATATCAGTGTGCGTGCATGCATGAACTTCTGATTTCAGAATTACGTGTCTCCAGAATAGCACTAAAGGCATACCATGCGTGCAACACTTTTCAGGCTTAGTGATCTGTTTATGGCCCTTACACTCACCAAAAATGACTTTGAACGACCACTACTCCTTCGCCAGTAGAACTTGGGAAGGATTTTGTGGTGAAGTTATAAAGGACGCAACAAGAATTTGGACCGAAGCAGAAGAAAAAACGAGGACAGAGAAGGAGAACAGATGTCTGACATTTCAGTCATGAAAAAAACTCAGCAAATGAGCCAAAAAGCGTGTCCAGATACAGATGCTGCTTTGCTCGGCCGCTGATCTGAACCTGGGATGCAATGATAAGCTGAAGGTATAAACTATTTGCTTCAAAAACATACAGAAAACCCACTGATGGCATTCATCCTCCTGCACAACCACTGACAACGTCCCGCAGCATGTGCATGGAGTGGAACCGATAAGCACTGTGAATGAAAGAAGAGTAGGAAACAAACAAATTCCAAACCCCAAACAGAGGAGGCCGTGCAGGCAGATGTGTGCCTGGCGTCTCATCCAACAGATACCAGTTTATCTTCGGCTGGCATCAAGGAAGAGTCCTGCCCACACCTGCCTGTGGTATCACACCCAACACTCAGAAATCTGAGCGCAAGACTGATGCTGTGGATCAGGGGGAACAGGAAATGTGTCAGAAGAGAAAAACAGTGATAAAGAGAGAAAGGGTGATATGTAGACGATTATCAGTGCACGGGCTGATTTGGGAAAACAGGCGATACCGGAATGCACTTCGAACATGATATTATTCTCTGTTCGGGATGTTAAGGTATGCCAACTGATACAGATGTAGAAAGAGCGGGTGGGGGAGAGCAGGGTAGGGCACAAGGAGGAGTCATGACCTGAGATAAGAATGCATTTGGATCTGCTGTTAAAATGAATATACTTCCTCGGGTAAACTTTTACAGTTCTATGATTCCTCTCCCACCTCCCCCCCGCTTCTGGGACCAACTTAACTCAATACTTGTCCAATACATCTGGAACAAGAAACGCCCTCGCATCAGGTTGAAAACTATTCAGCGTAATAGGTCAGATGGTGGTCTCTCTTTTCCTAATTTCTTGCTTTATTCACACTCGTTTATTCTGCGCTCTATCTCAATTTGGTTGAACTCTGAGTCCAAAGCTGCATGGAGAGCTATTGAGCAAGTTATGATAGCCCCTTACAGCTTGAAGGACTTAATTTTTTGTAAAGTTCCTCCGAAACAATGTAAACTTCATTTTGGCCCAATCATTTCCCATGTTTTAGCGGTCTGGAGATCCGCAGAAAGACAGCTAGCATCCCCACCAACTTGGCATGCTCACTTCCCACTCTTTAACAATCATAGATTTATTTCTGGTAATGCTCCTTTCAAATGCCCCCAATGGACTATGTGTGGTATTACAGTGCTAGGAGACTTGTTTAATGATAAAGGTTTGATGACATTTCAGGATCTTAAATCCCAATACCAGTTACCATCTTCATCATTCTATATGTATCTACGTATCAGGTCAGCTCTATGTGCCTCTGGGCTCCCCTTAGATGCAGATTTACCTATACATCCAACCCTTAAGTTAATTTTTCTCAATGCTTCAGCTTCCTCTTTCTATTCCTTTCTTCTGACTCTATCTTATAAGTCCCTTGGGATTTTCTCAGTATGGTCTAGAGATTTGGGATATGATGCTCCCGATACTTTTCCTGAACAAACATGGGATATGATCAGAATGGCATCTAAAAATCCCAATCATCAAATGATCCACTGGAAGTTATTACATAGAATATACTTGACTCCAGTCAAGCGTTTTCATATGCGTCTTACAACCTCGCCAAACTGTGAATTATGCTCACAAGGGGTCCCAGGTACTTTTCTACATTTTTTCTGGAACTGTCCAACACTTACATCATACTGGAAACAACTAGAGACTGATATATCAAGTCTCATAGATGCCAAAATTACTCTAACCCCCAAGATCTTTTTTCTAAATGACTTTGAAAACCTTTCATTGTCAGTGTTTCAGCAGAACCTTCTTCTAGCCGCTTTTACGGCGGCAAAGAAACAGTTAGTTTGTCGCTGGAACCCTCCACACTCTATGGACAGAAACGCATGGGCTCTGACTCTACTCAACATAGTCTCCATGGAACTCTCTACTGCTCGCATCCATGGGGCAAAAGCTCGAACAGTAACGAGATGGAGTGCCGCCTTTGAGCATGTCAAG
>OMLP01023344.1:0-14778 GCA_900302685.1 Spondyliosoma cantharus | reverse complement strand
CAGCTTTCTTACGCTTCAGCGATTCTGTCTTTTCGGCTTTTTCCATACATTCAGCTTTATGACCAGCTAGAGAATCTGTCCAGCTATCAAAATATTCAACTTTTTAATCTCTTTTCCAGCCCTCTTACTCTTCAGCCTTTAAGTCTTTTCAGCTTTTTCAGATATTCAACTATATGCCTTTTGAGCTCCTTCAAACATTGAGCTTCATGTTCAGCTATCAAAATGTTCAACTTTTTAAGCCTATTAAGCATATTATTTTTCACCCTTTTAACCTCTTCAGGTTTTGCAAAATTCAGCTCTTTCTGCAAATTCTTGCCTGTTCATTCTTACAGTTTTATGCATTTCTAGCAAGTATTTTGCAGGCCATTCAGCAGATTTCCGAAATCGCTTCAGCCATTAGCATTCACACTGTATTTTCGCAGGAAATGCAATTTTTCTAGTTATAATACAAATTCAATTCACTGACCATTATCTTTAGACAGGTACTAACACCTTGTCTTTTTTCTTTATAAAGACTAAATACTGCAGGGGAGACTGCAGGATCTTAAAGGGGAAAAGTGACTTGCTGTATCAATGACATTAAACACTGTGTATGTTCTCCTGCTTAGGCTTTGGTCAGCTGTTTGGAGCTGCTGGAAGACGAGAATGTGGACACCAGAGTCTGTGGATGCAAGGCCTTAGCTTGTCTCAAGGTACAACCATGTTCCGAGTTTGTGCTCTTATTTAATGTTGTTCCACCCTGTCAGAATGCTGTCAGTATAATATGTGCAACATTGATTTGGGTAAATAAAAAAATTAAAATGTGTGTGTACTTTGTAATGCAGGATGCTCTGACCACTGTTCTATCTGTTGTCATTCCAGGCTAAAGAAAGTATTGACCAGTTAGTGTATCTTTGTCGGACAGACAAGGAGGAAGTCCGCGATGCTGCCAAACAGGCACTGCTAGTGCTTGGTAATGACCCCCATCATATTAGTGAGAATGACAGCAATTTGACAATTTCCTGGGTAAACTGTGGCTATAAGAAGCAGATAACATAGGTGGAGGTAGTTGCGATTGACTGACTGCATGGATATAAAGAGATGGAAGTTTTTGTAGTCAACAAAACATTTCTGGAGCTTCACAGCAAAACAAGATGCCCCAAGCAACTGAAGTACTGAACCTGGGGACTTACTATATAACAGAAAAAAAATAAATGGCTCCATACAGCTTGTCTAATCAAAGTCTCCAGAAGCCCTGAGATCCCAAATTGATTGGAATAGGTGTTATTGGCACCCCGGATACATGCTCAAGCTTGTGCTCCCAATACACACGGGGCGTGCTTATGCTTTTAGCTTAGCAGCCACAGTGAAGTAGTGGGTATATTAGAAGGCGCTTGTCTAGATATGTATTAGTGTCACTGCACATAATGTACTTGCTGCTTTCTATATTCGATCAAACTGTTGCTTTTCTGTATTTTTTCATCCGTAAATGTTATTTTTTTATTCCATTCATTCATATATTTGTGGCATAAGACAATGACTAAGGCAGCAATGAGAAATAAGCATCTTCTTGTTTTCTGCCTCTTTGTCAAGCACAAATGTTGCAAATGATCATTCATCTATTCATTCATTTTCTCCATCTCCATGTGTTGTTCTTCCATTAATTGTGTGAGGCAGGCGAGGAGGGGAAGATGGCCCACAGACACGTGGAGACGTCTCAGGACAGCATACCAAGACTCTTTGCGCCAGGAAGCATGGCCAGCACAGCTTTCTAACACTACAGACACCTGCACACACACACACACGCACATTGGGTGGGAACAGCAGAAAATTAGCAAGCATATATGAAGGTTGTGCATGCTCACAATGTATGCAGTTTTTCTAGCCCAGACAAACATTCTATGATATGCAGTATATACACTGTCAGAGAAGTTGCCATGATACTCACATCAAGGACAGCAATTCTACTTAGTACTGGACAAACATTTTAAGTTATTAAGCTACAAACACACCCTGTTTATCAGCCTGTGCTAACTACTCTGAGAAAACCAGTTGGACTGTTAAGAAGCTGGGATTAATGTATAATATGAGCAAGCTTTAACTAATGATGGGATGAGAAGTGGAGGGATGAAATGGACACTGAAGGAAGAGGATGCGGAGTTACAATGACCAAGAAGAACAGTTGTCTGTCTCATATTCAGCTCAAATGACTCTTTGCCATTGCAGTCCTGTCCAGTGTAAGTAAGCTGGTTAGCAAAAGTCTAAAAAGCTATTTAAATTCACATGTTAGATTATTTCCATATCATAGCCAACTAAATGCAAAACAATCTGCAGAATGATGTTTCTTACTCTGACTCTGTGTTCTGACTGGTAACATAGTACACACATATACTTAGAGCAACATGCTTTCCCTACCGTTATATAAAGCTTTTCCTGATGATACTGCTGTGTCTGTTTTGGAGCCCAAATGTGTTTTGTACTGTCCAGCTCCATACGGACAGCTCACTCTGTCATGTGACATTCCTGAAAAAACTCAACATTTATGTCAGTAAATTACTTTTTACAATTACATTACACTTTATAATGACCATCATTACTAAGAGTTTAATTTATAGTTAATTGAACTTTAGTTAATCATTATTTCACTGTTGAAAATGGATGAATGGAAATGGATAAACCATTTAGTAGGAATATAAAGGACTTGTAAAGGTTTATACACATCAGCTGTAACTTTATAATGATCAGCCAAAACATGTTTATTGATGAACTTCCCAAATTTTAGTC
Source organism: Spondyliosoma cantharus (assembly GCA_900302685.1). NCBI lineage: Eukaryota > Metazoa > Chordata > Actinopteri > Spariformes > Sparidae > Spondyliosoma > Spondyliosoma cantharus. Next base: position 12,015 of record OMLP01023344.1, on the reverse strand, counting down.
ATCATTAACATTAACACCATTCTGAACATCAGTTACAACAAGACAAGTGCTTCATTTAAAAAGCATTTGATTGTTTGTTTTAATGTCAATTAATTTACCATTTATCAATGATGGTTCTTATAGTAAAGTATTAAGTATTACCCAGCTTTGCCTTTAATATAGCTGCTGGCCTACTTTTTGCCAGATGACTATGGTTACACGCCTGTGGTACTTGCACCAGGGCTGTAGTCATGACCAGTGAAGACATGTCGATGTCTGAGTGGTTCTGAGACTGATTCAAAGTTCAGTCCAAATGAAACCAAATCAAGATCGAGGCCAAAAAAGTAAACCAGTTCCCGTGCAAAATCCTTCAAATGATGGTCTCACTGTTGTTGTTGTAAATCTGCCTAAATGTTTTAGTATTTGCAAATCATGATATATAATTACTACTCTTAGAAAACAATTTAAGAAACAAAACACCAGACTTAAGTCCTCCTGCCAGTGAGCAGTGCACTTAAGAGTGAGCTGAATCTGTAGAGGAAGTCATGGCACACTTTAACACGGCACAAAAACTCTACCTATTACCTTATTAAAGAGGAAAACGTATTTGTTTGCTCTCAAACTTACTGAGCTTATTGGTAGGAATTGTCTTTATCATTGCAGGGACTACTAGCTGATAATAGATATGGTGAACTCATTAGTGACAGTTCTCTGAGGTTTTGGTTTAAATGGTAGGTTTGGACTTATAAAATCTGTCTTATTTGACTTATTACTATAGTTGGCTGCTATAATCATTGTTCTTTTGTTGGAGATACATGACTGCACTCAAACTGCAGAGAAACTACAGTACATGTAGTTTGTACAGGGTGTGGTCTGTCTACAGCTAAAGGCAGAATTATTGCTATCTGCTTTGAATTGCTAGTAAGAAGCATGCAGACACAACCTCCTCCTGTCTGCATCCCTGATCTCTCCCCAAAAACAGGCATGATGTGACACACTTTATGACACTTCCTCCTTAAAGACATTCAAGGTGTTGCAGTTGTTTTTTAGCACAAAAAGTGACAGAAGTAAGTAGAAGAATGACAAAGGAGAGCTTGACAGAAAAGCATGTGTCAAACTGACAAACTTCCAATGCAAAGGGGGTTCAGATGCACAATGAGGCCTTAAGAGATGGGTTACTAAAATCATAGTCTTCATTTCGTGTTAAAATGCATTCACAAGTCAAATTATGCTTCAGATGGTAGCACAGCAGAGACCACAACATATAAAATATGCTGAAAAAATGAGGAATACTTCTTGAAGACCTTTATCTTTGAGTGCAAACCCATACGTGTTCCTACTGAGCAAAACCTCATGCATGTTTCAACACAGAGAGCATCAAAATCGTGATTTTGACGAGTGTCCTGTATGTAGGTCTTAGGACTTTGATATTGTGTTGGAGGACAGCCTCACTCTGGGAATCAAAGAAATGAATGAGATCTTTGTTTGAATGTATTTGTGGATATGATGGGAAATCATATGCTGTATGACCTTTTACATCCTGTGTGACTCTGTCAGTGGAGCTGGAGACCTGTTAATGCATGTGTTATAAAGCCACTTGTAAGAAGGGAGCAGGTAGGGTTGCCCTGTGTTGATCTGAATGACACATTGTGGCTGATGAAGGGAGGACACTTTAGATTCAGCAGCTCAAACAGCTGCAGCAGCATGTTTCAACTGGCTGACTCACACTGATGACCGAAAAATACAACAAAAAGAACAACATTTGGTTTCTATCCAAAATCTGCACCACTACTCATACTGGCTTATTAGCTGCAAAAACGAAAGCTTTCATTCTCTTTCCCATATGCCTTTATGTTTAATGTTGCCTATTTGTTGGCAGCAAGTTAAAGAGAAAGAAACGTATGAATCACACATAGAAATGATGGAAAACCTTTTCCTCTGCACAGAGAACAGTTTAAGCAATTCAGTGCCATTACTTTTCTACAATTATGACACAATTTATTCTTTATGAAAAATACATAGAATATAACTATATGCCACTGGAATTTTTATCTTAGATTCTTAATTTGTAAATGTATACTTTGTTTTATGAGATGCATTTTTATTGTTTTAACACAGTTTATTTTCAGTCATTCAACCAATTAGTTTGATTAACTGATTCAGTGAATGACACCTCTTAACTGTGCCACTGACATATATGCTGTAAATGGCTGGCATCCTGTTGGAGTCACCAAATATTTGCATTACTGTCACAGACTGCTGTGGGGGACTGAGATTACAGAATAGAGAGAGATTGGTCCATCCAGGTCTGGGATCAGTTCACTTGTAACCTCAAACCTAAAAGATTTCTGCCTTTTAGAATGATTAAAAATCACCTTTATATCTCCTGTGTTAAAATTGGCGTCCTCGACACTTGTATAGGACTAATTAGGCTATAATAGAACTGGATTAAATTTCAAATAAATTCGCAGACATGGAATGATATCTATATATTTTTTAATGTTTTTGGATTAAATATCTTTACATGTTTCTGTAATTTGCTAGAAAAAGAACTTTGAGTTTTTACAATGCTGCTGACCAGTTTCCAAAGCAAGCAAATTGCATTCACCAAAGAAAAACACTGAAGACCTCATTTTGTTATTATTGACCTCATAATAACAAGATCTGTATTTTATATTGATGACTCAGTATTCAATCATTACAAGATGTGACTAATGAATTCATAATTACAAGAGCTGTAAATACGAAAGAAGTCCTTGTAATTAGATTTTTTTTCTCCTTATAACTAGGAAACAGATATCATTATTTTGAGATATTCTTTCATAATTATGGGATACTGATCACGTAATTATGAAATACTTAGCATAGCTAAGAGTTAATCTCTCTGTTTTATTTTTATTTTTTTCTTTGGTGAATACAGTTTTCATCCCATTCCAAATCATAGTGTAGTGTTTTAGATTTCAGCCACTGGGTACCATTTCATTAAAGGAACAGTTTAACACCCAAGAATGAAAATTCAGTCATCTTCAACCCTCCATGATGATATAAAGTCAGGTGAAGTGTCATAGTCCACAGAACGTTTCCGGAGCTTCACAGCAAAAACAGAGTTGCAGCATTCTGCTAAACAACGGAAGTAGCTGGAGACTTGATCTAAACGTGCAATACAACCAGCTTGTAAATGGCCTACAATAAGCCAAGAATTTTGAGTAAATGGGTAAGAAAGAAATTATGCAAAAACACTGGAATCTTCCTTTAAACTGTGGCAATACTATATGTAGACTTGGCTAGAATCACTCAAGTATTGAAGCATCAAACACTGTTTACTTCATTCTTGATCAGATTATCCACACTGAACTGAGCAGTGACAGTGAAAATGCCAACATGTCCTGCCCCAGTGACTACAATTGGTTCCATAGTGACGCTGCTGACAGCCACTTTGCCTTTTTAAATTCCTGAGCACTGTTACAGGAAGGTCACCTCAGCTTGATGACAGTAGGCTACATCATTTGTATGTCAATAGTATATCGACGTGTACTAAACTCATACTATATACAAATACTACAATGTAAACATAATGTATTCATATTGACAGTGCACTGTTCTGGCAGTGAATAGAGAGAAATTGGTACTAACTGGAAATTATTTGTAATTAGTAGCCATGCCTCTCATGGGGCTCGAGTGATGGAAGTGCTGGTCGGTCAGTCCATCACTGGTCTTGACTGAAAGTAACAAATGGATCCATGAAATTTTGTTCAGACATCCATGCCCATGTCCCCCTCAGGATCAATTGTAACAATTAAGGTGATCGACTAACTTTTCCTGGTGCTCCATCATGAGGTGAAATTTTCAGTCAGGGGGTTCAGCTCCATAATTTACAATGTGCCATCACTGTTTAATTCCCTTAGACTCTGATGTTCTTAGCAACACTAAAGTGTATTGACCATCTACTTAAGTCTGTTATGCAAAATAAATCAGTAGTACATGGTAGCTGTGCTTGTAGGGATGTAACCATCTTAAAAGAGGATTAGGGCCATGGCATATAAAATATATACTAGTTATGAGGAAGAAAAGTCTGAATTATGATGTTTATGTTAAAATTAGAATAAAAATAATCAGAATTTGGGCTGATATTTGAGATTAAAGAATTCAGACTTTTTCTCTGTGAGCTTAATCTTAGATTTAGTATTCAGGGATTCATCTCAGACCTGATTTCTTTTTCCACGTAGACCTAATGCCCTTCTATGCATCTCGGATGCATATTTATTGGAGAAAATAATGGATTACTAATGTACTGTTGCGTTGAGATCCATTCAATGTGGTATTTAGTTCTTTAAAACAGCATATTAGAAGCAATAGGCTGCAGTGCCACTGGAATATAGGACTGATGTCACATGGTTGGACTCACTGTTTGTATATATGATAGCTACCACTGTATTCAATGCATTTACGACTATTAGTTTCGATAGGACAGCAATCTGCAGCTATACCTCTGTATCCATAAGGCATCTGTGTTTAAGTGCCTCAAGGTTTGATAGTAACAGAGATGCAATGAGAAATGGATGAGACACTTTATTTAAGAATAAAGACAGTGTGAAGCAGTGGAAAACCACTGCAGTGCAGTAAATATATTTTTTCCACATTCTTCATAAATTGTGCAGCATTGGAAACAAAATGTTTTCTTTTTTGTTTTTTCTTTTCTAAAATATATTTCTAGGCATTCTGGTGTCAAATATATAAACGATTAAAAATGTGTTTAAAGATTGCCTCGTGCTTTTGTGATTATCTGGTGGCTGCTCAAACAAATACAAATAACACCCAAATATTCTGGCTGAAACCTGTCCTGCTATTCTCTCAACTTACAGAATTTTTCATTTAGAGTCAAACAGTTGTTTTAGGTTGTAAGAGGACCTACGCTGACTTTACGTCACCTAAACCAATTACACTACCACAGAGGACACAAGCAGTAGCTGCAGCAGCATATTGTCCTTATTAAACACGTTTGATTTATTGGGCTGACAGTTTCATAATGGATAGTGGCATATATTGGTTGACATTCACTTCATGAGTGTCACTTCATGTAAACAGACCTTTAGTGCCTTTGGGTGTCCTGACTGGGCACTTTAGAACATCAATGTATTGAACCATTTTTCACAGGACATAGTGTATGCTGCATGCAGTGCATTTATTAAAGTTTGGATGCCATATTGAAAACATATAATACCTTTTATGTTCAAACCAGGAGGATCACGAAGGAGGGGTCTTTGAGGGAAGTCGTGTTTTTCATGCTTGGATTAATAATTGATGAACATAAATGACTGAACATTCAAAGCAAATTAAAGCTTTGTGAATAAAGATTTCTGTAGACTTGATATACTCCTGGTCATTTTTTGCACTCTCAATATGAACCCAGGTGCTCTATGACTGATTCATGTGACTTTGCTATACAGGAAATCAAATTATTAACAACAAACCATAATTGTCAGGCAATGGCATTTAACAGATGCACAGCATTTAAAGTGAATTTGTTTTAAGTGAACATACAATTCCTTGCAAAGTTTTCCTTGTTGTGCTTATTCTCTATATGGACTTGGACATCACGGGGTTATTCTCTGAAGGTAAAGCTCACATCTCCGAGGGTCATGAAAGCCGCCCTGTTCCTAACATTGTGATAAATGGGCTTCAACGTATTCCAACGGGGCGCCCCTCCTGGCCAATCAGGGTGTCTGCAGCAGCTTCGACACCACCCCCCAGCGGCCGCACAGGCGCACTGAGCTCCCAACTGCCATTTTGTGGCAGAGGCTACTCTGCTAAAGCGGGAGAGGGATTAAAACAAACTGCGAAGAAGCCTACAGTTCTCATCAGCCTGTTAAACTTAGTAGTACAGACTCTCTGCTTTCGGCTGAGTCAAACGGGAAGAGAAACACATAAAAAGAGGTAAAGTATCACTACTTTTCAGATCAGGGGGGAGTTTGCAGGATCTTTAATCGGCCTCTAGGTGTCACGATGGGGCTCTGGGTCCGGGCAGCTCGTCGGAGAGTGTTTGTCTCCCTCTATCGTTATTGAAAAACCCGTCAAAATACGTTTAAATAACCGAAGTTCTAATAAATGTACACACAACCTGCTGTTTTTTATGTGTATTTGTGAAAATATCATCGAGGATAAGTTACTAATACTTCGACAATTTGGTGGGAGAGTTTAGGCCAGGGCGTCCATTTTCTCGCTTCTTTGTTTCCCGTCTTTACAGCCTTGACGACATGGAAACTGGCGGGTTTAAGTTATTGCTAACATTAGCTTGTTTGCGTTAATATAACGCTACGCCAAGTGCAACACAAACATTCATACACCCAGGGTAACGTTAACATTCCTGCGGGACTGCAAACAAGTAACCGAGTCACATTTTACCCAGATGTTAACTTACTCCCAAGTCTAAGCGGGCTAGATAACGCTAAACTATAGCACCTTTATTTGCTGAAAATCTGCTTGCCAGCTGTTAGCTAGTTTAGCTCAAATGTTAAGGCCCTTCCCCACCCAATGCTCTCAGCAACGTTATATGTTAAAGGGTCGGGAGCGACGGAGTCTCCATAAGTAAATAGAGCAAGTCGTATCTAAGTAAATGGTAGTTACCACGTCGTATATTATTGAAATTCATGGCAATTCGGTTAGCCTTCCAGCTAGCGAAGTAATGTTACAAATGCAGAAACTGTAAATTGACATCCAGGCCAGCGCGGAAGAGAGGATGACGAAGCATTCACAGAAAAAACCTCCTAGTAAACCAGTAACGTTAGCCACTGATTCACTAAGACCAAATACACGATTTGTGTTCTCCCCAAATCAGCCATCTTCCATCGTCGATTATTGTATTCTTCTTTCCTGTGATCGCTCGCTGGTCGGAATTGGCAGTTGTTGTTGCACCCGTCGCCCGCTTGTCTCGTATTCTAAGCCCACCTAGAGCATCATAGCCACAGATATATATTATGGCAGAGAGCTCCCTCTACGATTCGGCCTGGAGAGCTACAAAAATACCGCTTTATAAACGCTGCACAAGGAGGCGACAGCTGCCAGGCTGGGCGCTCACTGTCATTGCCATGTTGTGGTAACATTTGTCGTACCATAATTCGGCGTATATGTAGGCCTATTGACAGTGCTCAGCTTCCACCCATTTGACAAAGAAATAAGTGAATATGGATATGAGAACCTGTCACTGTGTATTGGGTATTGTCACAATCATGCCTGTACAGCTGTTACAGGCATTCTAATAATAGATGAAATAAGCGAAATCGGTGATTTCTGAAGTACATGCACTCATTATCCATCAGATTATGTGGTTGTTGATGTTAAAAGCCACCTCATTTAAAATATGAGTCATATTTCTGTAAGTGGTATACTGGTATAAAAGGAACATATTCGAATAGTTGTACTCAATGACCTACACAGTTTTCAGATCAATAAAATCTCAAGGGAGTTTAACAGTGGTCTCCATGAGGGCTAATGGTATTCTGAGCTTGTGAAATGTTCAGACATAATTTCAAAGCATGTGGTTTTGTCTGTCATCATTTGTAAAGCTGTAGGGAGAAGACTGGGAGAACAACTTATATGAACATGTGGGCACAGTTTCAAAATATTAGCCTGATACAGGATATTTGAGGCCAAGACTCGTTAATTTTGGGGAGGGTAGAATGATGTCAATCAATATATTGGCCTAATTCTAGTTAGAAACATCTTACAACATAGCAGTGCATGTTGAGTTTCCCACACTGATGGTGACTCAGAAGTTGCACTAGATATGAACAGATATGAACATTTTAGGTTATGATTATAGTGAACAAAATTATGGGGATTTTCGGGATAATGGTATTATTAAATGTGCTGAAGATGTTCAACAAATACTGAAATACTGACATTTAGCAGCACTATGCAATTTTCGTTTCCATAAACATTAAATAATAACATAATCAATACCACGTTTCAACACTTGAAAACCATATTGGCTGTGCATTTACATTAAACACAGATTAGCCACAACATTAAAACCACTTACAATTCAAGTGATTGTCACATTACAATACAATGTTCTGCCGGGAGACCTTGAGTTCTGGTGTTCCTGTGGATGCCACTTGACACACATGACCCACCCAATCATTTTTACAGACCAAGTATGATGGCAACGCACTCCCAGATGGCCGTGCTGCAGCTGTAATGAAAGAAAAGTGAATGCATCTGCCAGTCAACCTATAATGATGTATCCGTCTTTCCTCCCAACAGGTTTACTGACAGGTATCAACCCAAAGCCTCAGGTGAGTACAAGTGTTTTGAACAGAACTGTTTACATCGTCAGAAATGTGTATAAGTCACTGTCTATAAAAGGGAAAAAAATCAGTGTAGCTGTGTAACATTTGACTCTTCCCTCCTTCAGATTGACAGGGACAGTGAGGTAGCAGACATTTGATTCAGCAAAGCTCAGGGCTTTCAGCAGCAAAGCAAAAGGGAGATCACCTGTGTCTTAACCCTGCAGCCCAGCCCACAGAAATCATGATAGCAGCCAATTTTTCATTGCTGTTCCAGGTAACACTAGTGGTTAACTGGCAAAAGTTGAACAAGGGGTTGTTTTAAATGTGTCACTCTTGGTCTGTGTTGAGTAGTTACTGTATGTAAAAGGAGGTAAAGATTCATATCAGTATAAACGTAGAGAAGAACTAAGCCATGACAGTCAACTTGCAGCTGGTGGATTCAGTAGTGTGCATTGAGAAGGTGCAGACCATACAAGCCTAAGCCAACATTTTCTTCTTTTTGGGGGAAAAGAAGAATTTGTAGTGAAAGTTAAGGATATCAATTTCTGGTGTTTAATCCTGCTGGGAACCACCAAGAGAATTTGAGAATCTGACCAATACAGTCTGGATTAGATCCTGGGGCAATGTTCAGTGGGAGACTGTGCAGTTACACAAGATATAAACCTCAATACACACATTTATTCTAGAATAAAATCCTGTAACCGTGGCTCTCATAGTGACGCTACAAACATATGAAAATCTTACAGAATTTGATACATTGCTGGAGATTAAACTGCTCACCATTATATAAAGTAATTTAAGTTACCCTGACCATAAATATACTGGGGCACCCCAGTAGCTCAGTTGGTAGAGTGCACAACCCATGTTCAGAGGGTGTATCCTAACTGCAGTTGGCCAGGGGTCAATTCTGACACATGGCCCTTTTTCTGCATGCTATCCCCCCTCTCTGATCCCATTCCTGTCATCTCTTACGCTGTCTTATCAATAAAACCATATAAAGGCCAAAAAAGACAGCTGACAGCTAAAAAATGAAGCCAAAACATCTCAGGCCTTGTCCACACGTAGCAAAACAATCTTTTTTTTCTCCGTCTTCCTTGGCACCGTTTCAAGAATATTTGCACACACACGGATTCACTGAAAACGACTCAAAACGCTGTAGTTCGTATTCCAGGCCTCTAGGGGCGCGTGAAAATTCACCAAAGAAGAAGAGACGGAGCATGCGCATTAAGCTTGCACACTGTTTACAAACAGACAGTAGACGGAGAATCCGAAAACAAGAAGAAGACGAAAATAGCTTGTGCAAGGAAACCAGAATCATTTGTGTGGACTGATAATGAGGCCGAACTGCTGCTGCGACTCACACTCGACTACAAGGCGAATAAGTTGCAAGAAACACGAACACAAGCAGATCCGCCATTGTTGCAGTTGTTGTTATTAGACGTCGCGTGGTGGGGCGATGGCGTCATCGTTTCAGAATGTATGCGGATTCGCCGTCCAGATGAGAACGGGAGGGCTGCGTTTTCAGATTTTTCCAACCTGAGACCCGTTTTCAAAAAAGTGCGTTTTCAGTTGCTGCGTTACCAGGATCTGTGTGGACGGTCGGCCAAAACGATGCAATAAATGTGCGTTTCCACTAAAGAGCGTTTTCGTCTGGACGGGGCCTTAATCTCTATGTTTGTAGCCAGGAGTTTAGCACATCGATGTATAGTTCTATGTAGGGCTGGGCGATAAATCAGCAAAAGCGATTAATTCGAGTTTGTGGTTTGGGGCGATTAAAAAATAAAAAATAAAATCGATTTTCTCTTTAACTTGCTCCACTGCCGCTCCTCATGGGCTCCCGTAGTTCATAGTTGGCTCTGCCCCCCGTATTGACTTTCCACAGAGAAACAAACACAACATGCAGCAAGCCAAGAGTTCCTTCCTATTAAGGCACTCGTCAGTAGTTCGGTTTTGTGGCGTCGGACCTCGAACAAACCACGGTGCGCTGCAAAGTTTGTTTAAAGGCTGTCGCAATTAAAGACACCGGACCGACACATTTATTTCAGCCTCTCAAACAGACGCATGCATTACAGCGGGACACTTCACTACGAGATGCAGCCCACAAACACCCGCTAAAAAGCAGCCAACATTAGCGGAATCATTTAATCATTGTGTCCTGTATGAGGACAGTTTTTTACGGATGCAGTCCCAATGCATATCGCTAAAGATATGGTGCCCGTATATACAGGGGAGCCGGAGGTTCATTCACATGCTGAAAATGTTCGATCCCAGGTTTGTGCTACGAGGCTGCAACGGGGCATGTCTCAAGCCAGAGGAAGCAGACAGACTTGTGTCCCTGGCCAACAATTTGTTAAAAAGACAGCAAGCACTCACCTCATGTCCTGTACATCTACCAACATCATGTCATGTTTACTATGCAATGCAGGCAGATGTTTAATTGAGTTTACATATTTTCAGGGATCTAAAATACTTCTTGTAAACAAAAGGCACCTTTTGCAAAATAAAGTATTTAATTAAAGTTATGTTAACACTTTATCAATACCAATATGTAGACTGATCTGTCTTTATAATAGCAAGCAATCTGACATGTTAAATTTATGTTTACAAAAGCATTTTATCAAAAAGGGACACATTCTTTTCAAGTGAGTTTGAAGGTTCACTGTTTAAAATGGCAGGACAATTTTGTTAAAAAATTAAAGCATTAAAATAAATGCAATGCTTTTAATAATTAATTTGGAATTTGAAGTTTGTTTTTGAGAAGGAAAAAAAATCATTTAAAATCATAAATCGAGTTTGGTGTGAAAAAAACGGAGATTCAATTTTTAGGCCATATCGCCCAGCCCTAGTCCTATGTAATTAAGCAATAGATGGGGTGTGATTTAAATCACTGCTAGACCATGTTTGTTTCTCAATGCCATATTTCAGTTCCTACCCATCATGGACAGAGGGCCAACAGAGGGTATAGGGGTGGTGGAGGCCCCCACCAAAGATTTTCCCTCCATCCAGGCCGTTCACAGCCAGGATGCCATGGTAGCTGACCTCCTCCAACAAGCTGCAGAGGCTGGGGGAGTGGTTGAGGGACAAGCTGGAGTCGTCCTCGAACAAGGTTTCTACAAACTGAACATGACTATATTCCCACAGTCCATTTGTAAAATGAGCACATAAAAGTTTCATCACAATACATTTTTGTGGAAATTGTGGTCAGATTTCTTATTCCTGGCAATGTTGTGTTTCAGGTCATGGGGAAGGAATGGTAGCAGCCTCTCAGGCCCAGCAGCAGTTGATGGAAGCTGGGGTGGGGGTCGGTGTTGAAGGTGGAGCAGGGGTTGAAATGATGGTTATGGACTCACTGGATCCCACCCTCTTGCAGATGAAGACTGAGGTAAGCTCAGTATCTAGAGCTTTGTACTTAATGTGACATGATAGTTGCCCGGTCCTGTCAGCAGCAGCAGGACACAGACCTGGTCTCATAAGAATATCTCATTTGTGCTGGAATTGATAAGAATTTAATGATTCCGATTCCATTATCGATATTGCTTATCGATCCGATTCCTTATCGATTCTCTTCTCGATTCTCATTGGGTGAGGGAATAAGTACGAATTTGTTTGTTGGTATTAACTCCCTTTAATATCTGATCAGAAGACACAGCACAGAGTATACACAAATTATGTGTAGCAACCTCAGAACAAACCTAAAAGTAGGTGAGCTACTTCTCAAAGTAAAGTGCAACTGTAATTATGAGTTGTT
>OMLP01023340.1:0-36222 GCA_900302685.1 Spondyliosoma cantharus | reverse complement strand
AGAATGCATGACGTGGCTGCATCTTGCATATTCAGCATATTAAAAACCACAGTGAAAAAATCAGAATCTCACTTGCTGCCATGTGACTTTTTTAAAAGGGGGCCACATTAAGGACTTTGTACCTTCCAAAAATGTCTCCTCCACTTTGTGTCACACTGCTACCAGCCTGCTTCACTCATTTAGAAATAAAACTAATGAGAGGTTTAACATTTGATCAGACCAGATCCCAGTGAAGTCCCATTATATCATGCAGCTCTTCTATCCATAATGTCTGCAGCAGCATCAGAGAAATAAGAAAACACTCAGTACTGATAACCTCGCAGCTTGTGGTGACGTTTGTGATGAGCCATCCTTCATCTCAGCACAAACAAAATGATTCCTCACAGCTTTCACTGCCACATATGACCTCAGGTAGTTTCTACATTCACACTAATAACAGCCATAAATGGAGATTATGTAATGGGCGCTATTTTTATACTAGGAAGCATCACTGACACTACAGAGCACAACTCATTGTGAGTGTTATGTAAGCCACTATATTAAAAGGCAATTTACATCCAGTTGTATGTATGAATGAATGGTGTGTTTGAAACGAGGGCCGAACGACGCGCAAAAAATAAATCAATCACTAAAATCATATTGCAATTTCAGTCAGTATTGAAGGTTTTTGCTCATTATTACTGTGAGGAAAAGACATTTTCACAATACTATCAAATAATGACATTTTATTTAAAAAAAAAAAAAAAAAAAAAAAAATGTCACTAAATTGTCTAAATGCATAGCAGCGATCCGTATTATCTCGGGGACTCCAGTGCAAAAGAAAAACAAGGGGACATTTCTAATTGGTTTACACTTTACACGTTTCTTTTCGGTTCTCCTCCAGCTGAGTACAAATGAACACAGACGGTCCCCCTTCAGTCAGAGTCCACACGGTTAAACATAACGTCTCCGCCGCTGTCAGTCTTCTTGGAAGCGGATGTGCTTGTGTGCCTCCTTGGCCCGAGCGATGATGATCTTTTCAGCTTTGGATATGAGCTGAAGTGGGACAAGAGACGGGACTTTAGACGTGATGGCGCATAACTGCTTTAATGTGAGTGGTGGCATGTATACTGTGTGCGCTCATATGGAAATATTATTCTATGGTCACATAACAGCCTCTTGTTTACATATTCAAAATAGAATAACTGATCAATAATAGATTGTTGTGCACAGTAACATGTATGTAGTTGTATTTTTCTAATTAAAAATGTAAAATGCGAGCTCACCTTCTCTGTGCCCCGCTTCTTCTCCCTTGGACGATTCAGCTTGACTTGTCGGTCGACGAGGATCTTCTGCCAGTACCTTTGCTCGTGATCACCTTTGAAAGGCATTAAATAAAAATCAATTTCTCAAATTACATTTAACAATCACTAAGTCTTTACAGTGGCCACATTCTATCTATGAAACCTTCTGAAAATCACACAAACTAATGGTTCCTGTACCGATAAATTATTTCCAGTATCATCAATAATGAAAGTGCCACCTCAGTCATCCACATCTCCTCAGCTTTAGAGCTTTAGAGCTTTAGAGCTGCACACAAGCAAAGCACGGATACTTCTGCCTGGAAATAAAGAAGAATTCATACCTGAGAGAATCTCAAGCTTCCAGCTTTGCTCCTTCTGTAGCTCTGCTCGAGCGTCGCTGACGACTTTAGCGTCCTCTGGGGTGTGAAAGCGGATGTAGCCCTCAGCATCTCCATCCAAGATGTCGATGTACGCCACCGGTGATATTTTGCACAGAGCATCCTACACAAAATTATTTTTAAAACACAAGCGTGGTTAAACGTCATTACGACCACCTGACCGAGCGACGGCCAGGTTTTGAACAGCGACAGACGGAACAGAGGTAACTTAGTGTTACTTTCCTCGCTAACTAGCATGTGCTGCTTTTATGGTTTTGCATCAAAAACCTGATTAACTTTGAATCCACAGGAGAGATTTGATAATCTAATACACAGATGATAATGAGAACAGAGTTTGACTTTACTTTGATGAACTTCCTCGCTGGTAGCGGCTTGTTGTCTGTAATCTTCATGATGACACCACTGGTGAACTGAGGGCCTACGTTAGCTGGTTTCTCATTTTTCTCCTTCTTTTCCACTGGAGGGGTAAAAACAAAAAGACATTTAAAACAAATTAACAACATTCCTTCATTCAACAGCACAGAATCTAAACAATCGTTCTAATCTATTCTAACCAACAGCTGTGAGCCCCTCTAGCCTTTCAAAACATGTCAACTATTACGGGCAACATTTTGTCATTAAGTTTGATTTGACCTTTTTGGAGTCATAGTGTTCTCTTCACTGGTTTAACTTGGTTTAAAATGCAACAGCTCAGCACTGAAATTTCTGAAATAGTTTCAAAAACTTTTTTTCTTTCCACAAGAACCTGAATTTTTGCTAAAATTCCAGGACACAAGAATTTCATTGTACTTGGAAACCTGAAGGTGTCGGCATCCACACTTGGTTTCATTCGATGCGGTCTTGTTTCCTGCACTGGGGAATGTCGAAACAGCTTCACTTGTGACATGACTGTCTGCTGTGAGCCCCCCTGAACTCAAGACAAAACTCACTGATTTCTTCTTGAGGATGATTGTCCATCTCCATTTTAATCTTGTGCTCCCCGTGATCAATCTTATTAATGCACTTCTTCAGGGACGTCATGCTCCGCTTCTGCAAGGTCATATACTCCTCCTTCAACTGAAGCCACTCCGTCCTTAATGTGAAAGAGGAAGAGAGACATCAGTCATTGAGTCAAACTAATTTTAGTTCAGACGTGTTTTTTTCAGATATCAATTCATTCCTGTTGTGGCGCGATGAAAAAACGATCTTACTTTGAAAGAACCCGCAGTGGGATGACCTCTTCCCCTATTTTCAGCTTCTCCTTGTGTTTCTTCTTTCTCTTCCTCTTTGCTTTAACTGTTGAATCATCTCCGTTTTCTTTACCATCCTCAACACCTCTCTCTGTGTCACTTTGAGCAGGTGGATCTTAAAAAAAAAAAAAAAGAAAAAAGGGAAGAACACAGTTAACACAACAGTAGCTAGCTCATTGTTTCACTGAAACAAAGAAGAGTTTTAATTTCTCTTATTTGTGGATTATGGAGAATCAGATGCTGTGAGCACTCACTCGTCTCTGTTTCATCTTCTCCCTTTCCCCCACTCTCACTGGTTTTCCTTATTTTAGATGGCACATCACTTTCGGACCCATCTGCCGTATGTGACCGTCGCCTTTTTTTCTCTGACACTTTGCCCGGTGTCTTCTCAGTGGTGTCGACCTCCGGGTCAAACTCCACCGCTGCAGAGCGCTTCCTCTTCTGCTCCGACGGTTCTGCTTCCATCGCCTGCTCGTTGGCTTCTTCAGCAGGAGCCTGCACTGCGGCGCTTTCCTTCTTTTTCTTCTTCTTTCGTTTTTTCTTTTCCTCTTCTTCACCTGCGGCATCAGATTCATCATGAGTCAGGGATTATTATGTTTATAGGTGATACAGAGAAGCAGCAATTTGACATAAATGCATTTTGTACCTGATGGTGGATTATCGCTTGGCAGAGGAAGGGGCTTCCTGCTTTTTGTCTTGGGGAAAATCCCCGGCTTCCTGGGAGCATCTTCAGGGGGGTTGTTCAGCATCTGTCTCAAATATTAACATTTTAACAAGTTTCCTTCACTGGACATAATCAAATAATCAGATACATTTAAGGCACTAATGAAATATTCATAAGTTATCACCTCTATGGCTTTCTGTGCTTCCTTTATTTTCTCAAACTCCACGAAGGCAAAGCCCTTGGAGTCATTAGTAGACTTGTATCTGGGGATGCTGACATAAACCACATTCCCGCATTTTGAGAACACTCTCTCTATCCAGCTGTGTGACACATCCTTGGGCAAAAGTTCCTTGTAGAAAAAGAAAGAGATGGATTATTTTGTGGTTTAAATTTCTTCAATCTGGCAGAAGTACAGTGTCAAAATAACCAGCAAATTAGTATGCGAGTCACCCCAACGTGAGCTATAATCAATCTAGTGTTTAATCTAGTGTTTACTGCAAATTCTGAGAAAAAAATCAAATGAAAATAAGAAGATAAAACTCTTTTTACCACATAGACTGTGCGGCTGTCGACGTTATCTGGCACATCTCCAATTGGATGCTGACGCCTTACTTTGTTTCCCTCCAGGTTAACCTGAAGCAACATTAGAAGACATTTGTGACCACTGAATTCATTTGACTTTAGGTTGAAGCCGTGTACAATCTCTCTCGCAGTACCTCAACGACAGATGAATTTCTCAGCGCTCTCGCAATCAGCTTGGTGTCGGTTGTCAGCTTCTTCATTCGATTGAAGTCCGCCAGCACAGATATATCAACATCTAAGACAAAGAACACTTTTAGAGAAACATTTATGACAAAATCCAGCGTCTTGGTGACAAAACCTGTATGTAAGCAGCGGTGTCCTGCTGTCATTGAAAGCCCCTTACATCCATCTTCTGAGTCGTCGATGATTTTTCTCAGAAAGCGGTCCTTGTGGAGGTTGACGTCTCCGAACCAGAACTCCACTTGCTTCTTCACGTCACACAGCAGCTGTTTGACTCGAGACCTCTTCTTTTTTTCCATCTCCTTGATCTTACTGCTGGCCTCCGCCGTACCAGCATCACTGGCTCCCCTCTCCATGTCAATCATCATGTGGCTGAGACTGCAACACAAGTCAGAAACATGCACACTTACAAATAAGCTTCCATGTTTACTGTCACATAAAGGTTAAAGGTTGTTAGCTGACTGCGTCACACTATGTGAAGTGAGTTACAGGGTTATAATTTACACAAGTTCATATTCAGTTATTAGCTCAATGAAAGACATATAACATAACACATAATCATAGTCAATGGTGAACACGCCCCTTGAATAGTGTCAACAAATAAGTAAGATTAGGATTAGTTAGTAAAAGATGGTAGCTTCACATTTAACACAAATTAAATAACTTATCAGTGGCTGGTAAGATTAGCAAGCAGTAACGCTAGCAAACAGTTGTTGAAGTTAGTAGTGAATTCGCGGGTAGTAACATTTTTAAAAAGCTGCAGTCGTCCCCGCTGCATTTCAAAGCCCGCCAGCCTTTTACTTAATATTGAACTGCAACAATCTTTTCTTTTTTTAAATCTCACCCAATTTGAGACGAGGGAACGGTCCAGTTTGCCGCTCAACATGCACAAAAACGACAGAAAACAGTAGCTTGCTGGCTAACTTCATACGAACGGCTTCAGGTCGTTGAGGAAGATGTCGCAGATTAATGTCGTCACACCAGAGTCGAGGCAAGCAACTTCCGGTGAATTACTCCAAAATAAAGGTCACAAATGCGTCGTATTCATAAACGTTTCAACATTTTATTCACAATTGTACATAATTCACAATACAACAGGTCGTATTTTGTAAAAGTGCGTCAAACATATAAAAACGGAATACAATGCTCGACACGAAGAGGAGATAAAATGTGACATGTGAAATAGAAAACACAACAACATTACAAATTAGCTCAGTAAATAAAAGTTTAATTTAGTTGATTATAAATGAACTGATAGTAAACCTGGACAAAATGTAAAATAATGTGTGGTCAAACTTAGGTATAGTTTCATATGACGTGATTTGTGCTTTTATTTGGAAGAGAAAAACATCACATCCGGTCCGTCCGCAACCGGTTCAAGTCAGCCAGTTTGCAGTTTTAGTAGCTATTTCCAGTAACGTTTATTAATCCTGAAACGTTTTATTGTTTTATCCTGTTATCTGTGTGTTTAGGGGAACTGTACCTCACAATAACACAAGATAAAGTAATGTGCGATGACGTATTTCTACGTATTTGTCGAATGAAAATGTGCCATCTGGCCGGTTAGCTCAGTTGGTTAGAGCGTGGTGCTAATAACGCCAAGGTCGCGGGTTCGATCCCCGTACGGGCCAGTTAAAACCCTTTTTTTTTCTCTAAACATAACATGAAATCTCTTCGAGACACTTTTTTCCTGCTTCAGCTGTGTTTATGTTTCATAAGATGTAGGCCTTATTTCGGTGCATGATTCGTTTGTACGTAGGCAAGAAGAAATCTCTGATTTTGTTTGATTGGTTTAGCTTCTTTTCAGAAAATGTCTACTGAAATGTACCTTTTTCCCCACAAAAAAACATACATAATCCTAATACAAACACCATCCAACATCAATAAAAATACGTAATACATAATGTTGCAGTGAAGGATGAAAGCACTTTTAAGCCACAAAGTTACACTTTTGTGGTCAGTTTGTTTCACACAACAGACATTTGATCCGTCTTTTATAGCTTTTAACTTGAGGCTGGTGTAGATTTCTGTCTGTTAGAGGTTCAAAATGCTCTCAAACTTTTTGAGCTTCTTGCGCATGTCGTCCTCGGTGCAGCACTCGATCCTGCTGGTGATGAGCTGCGATAGCTTCCTGTAGAAGGTCTTTGCCCACTGGGCTTCTAAGCAGTAGGCGGATATGTTGCACACTTTGTGGAGCACCATCACTAACTTCTCATTGTTGCTGACCTTACACCTTCTGAAGACCCATGCCCCCCACTCTTCCCACGTGTTGTCGTCTGTGAAGTTCACCGTTAGGCTTTCTTTGATGCACAGGGACTCCGTGTCAGTCAGGTCATTCCAAATGGCGCTGTGTGGACAGAAAGTCAACAGAAGTCAAATTAAATTGTTGAAATATGGATTAGAATTACTTGTTAAAAAGAGTATTTTACTCACACAACTTTAGTCAGAGGATCTGGAGTCAGGTCCGTGAGGGACAGCAGACCTCTCTGGGTCACTCGGTTCCCCTCCAGCCTGTGAGAGCACACAGCACTTTATCATCCAAAACAGTTTTAAACCTTCAAATATGAAAATATATTCAGCATCTCTATCTCTTAAATTGTTGATACAAGGGCCCTGATCTATCCCCAAGCTGTACATGGTGCTCAATTATTAAAGTGTTTTACGTGCCTACAGAACAGAATGTGTCATCAGGGTGAGGCTACTGCATTTATATAATAAGTATATGATTATAACAAGGCCTCCATCCATTTAAGTTGTAATGGAATAGTATTTTCTACATCATCTCATCCAATATGTAAGAATTGGCCACCTTGAATTCATACAACTAAAAAATAGGGTAATCAAAAATAACTGCTAACTGCTGCTAACTCGTTATACAGCCATGACTGTAGCTACTGTTAGCTTGGTTAGCCAGAGGACTGTTGGAGTTTAAGAGATGTCTCTGACGTGACGTAAACGAGGTTGTTTCTTCACATCCTGTTGCTAATTTTGAACTATGGTCTTGTATATTGCACCTTGGGTTGATCTGTGATTCAGACAGATCCTTGTGCATAGACAGACCATCATTTCCTCATAATGTATGAGGTGACTTACTGAAATACCCCAATCACAAGTCTCTTACCACAACTGTTGAAGCTTTGGTTTCATCCGGATGGCATTAGTAAGAGCCAGGAGTTCATTGTCACCAATGTTTGTCCAGCCAAGTCTAAAATGAGGAACAGAAAGCGTGAAATTAATAGTCTGAAATGATGGATGATTGTACTTAGGCATCTTCTTAGTAACGGGGATCTTTTTGATGCGTACAAAAAACAAAATCTTGCCTGTGAGACGGTCATCTTACCCGAGGTAGGTTATACTTTCTGACTCCTGCAGCACATCAGCAACGACCTGAACTGCGTCCATATCGAGGTTGTTTTCTCCAAGCCTTCAAAATGAAATACGGGAGTTTTAGCATGACTCACATTACTCACATCCTCAACCTGATGGTGCTGTGAGTTCACACGTGATGCTACATGCACAGCGATATGCCTTAATACCCACATGGAACTGCAAAGGTTAGGATAAATAACCTGACAAACCAAAGATAGAACAAAGAAAACTCTATGTGATAGAAACTTTTTAAACCTAATTTGACTCACCAAAGACTCTCACATCTGAGCAGCAGGGGCTGCATATCTCTAAGTGCCTCGAAGCTTACTCCTGTCCCCGTCAGATCCAGCTCTGATATTTTGCCCTTTGTGAGGTTTAGGAAGTATTTGATGGTGTTGTAATCCATTTGGGAGAGTGTTTCATCGCTAACATTAACCCGCAGTGTCTTCGGTTGTACAGCAAGTGCCAAAGAGGAGTCCTGTTGCTCAAACAGGCAGTGGAAATGGTTTAAGATATGAGCCCCATTTTCACAGAGCATTGTAAGTTCTCCGATGATCTTCAGGCGATAGGTGTCCACTTTTTCTTTATGGCAATGCAGCCCTACCTGCCTCGATAGAAGGTGAGCATTGCGCTCAGAAAGGATTCCAGACAGGAAGCGGTTGAAAAGGTCCAGATGTCCGTAGTTGGACGCCTCCCCTGGACTTGTGTCGCTGTGCTGAAGTGCGTCAGGTAAAGGGTGATCCGTCACTGCGCAATAAACTGCAGCGAAGAACTCCTGAACAGTAAGATGTGCAAAGGAGTAAACCTCCTCAACACAGCCGGGCTCTTGTGCCACCGTCTTGTCGAGGAAGGTGCTCACGAGGCTGCATCCCTCTAACGCCGCCACATCTGGGTCGCTGCTGTAGAACAGCGTTTGATGCTCCATCAGCTTCTGGAAGGCGAGTCGACCCAGCTTCAGGACAACGTCGGACAGCTGCCGGACGGCCGGTGCTTTTTGCTCTTGAAGAAGTGTTTCGGCTCTTGCTTGAGTGTGAGAGCGAAGCAAGGCCACCAGGTACTGCACGTAAATGTCCGTCATGGTCTTGGGGCTCTCTCCACAGAGGTCTTTGCTTTCTTTCAGGATGCAGCAGACTATGTAGCAGAACGCAGGTATGTAGCAGAGTGTCAGCATTAATTCATTCTCTGATACGACGGTGAACATGCGGCCAGCGAGGGCTCCGTCTTGGAAGTAGCGTAAGAAGAAGTCTTGAACTTCAGTCAGGGAGAAGCCAGCAATCAGCACAAAGCGGTCGATGCAGCCAACAGGGATGTGGTTGATGGCTGCAGGTCGACTTGTGAGCATGACAGAAGCGTTGGGCAGCAGTTCACCCTGCATCAGACTCCCAAAGACCTCCACCACCTCCGCGTCTTCATCTGGCTCGGACACGAACACGTCTACGTCACAGCTCCTGTAGTGTCTGAACTCGTCAAAGCCGTCCAAGATGATCAGCAGTTTGTCGTCATTCGCTAAAATCTTATCCAGCTCCTTAGCCAGGTGCCTGTTTTTACGCAAGACCAGCTCCCGGAGGTTTGTAGGCTTGTCGATCAGATTCAAGTCCCTAAAGGTCATGTGGATGATGAAGTCAAATGAAAGATTGTCCCGGTTTCCCCCGAAATCAAACAGCATCTTCTGCACCAGGATGGTTTTGCCGATACCGGCCACTCCTGTCACCAGAACTTTCTTGACTGGACGGCTTTCATTTGTGCTCGAAAAGAGTTCAGCTGGCACAATCTTCCTGTGCACCACCGACTTCTGCTGAAAAGACAGTCGGTTTTGTCCAAATGTCAGAATCTCGTGTCTCTTTACCTCCAGGGCCTGGTGTCCGTCGACCAACAACAGATTGACATAATGTTCAGAAAACAGGATTTTCTCTCCGTGTCGAGTGTTGTAGAAGAGCATGCTTTCACTTCGGCGTCGGAGGACGTCCCTGTGCTTTTGTTTGAGTTTGTTATACTCTGCAAAAGATGAGATCAGTTCAGTTATTTTAATCAGCTTCCTGTCATTTCACACACAACGACATCTTTGTGGTTTGGGCTCCATACCTTTGGACTGACGCCAATCTTCACCGCCTCCTTCGAAATGCGTCCGTGCTTCTCGTTGACTGCTAACAGAAAGAAATGTCTGAGCTGCTTCCTCGCCTTTACACTCCAGGATATCCAACACCTGTCTTACTCTTGCGCGGGGCCCCAACTGACACAGCACCTCCTCACGGTCATCCCGAGTGAACACCTCCCGACTCACTAAGGTTTCCAGCAGAGAGTCGATCCTTCCTTCGAGTTCGTCCACGAGGGAAGCTCGCAGCATCCTGATTGCTGTCAAACAAGAATCACAACAGTCCTTTTCCACCATAACTGTTCTGAATTAATCCTCGGCACAGAAACAGCTGTTGGCGCCAATTTTAATGCTACGGTCACGATGTCGTGAAGCGAATCGTCTCTCATATTTTGGAGGGATCCTGTCCTCAGCTGAGCAGCAAGGGAAACTGTACGTGGTGAGTAGAAAAAGAAGAAGTGCCTTTCCCTTTAATAAAATGAGTCAAGTCACGGTTGTGATCATGACACAACAGTCTTTTTAATTCTGTTTCATAGCAGAACAGGATTCAGTAACAGGATTCATCACTGCAGGATCTTTTATAGCAAAGTGTCCAAGATGAACTGAATAGATCAGTGTAATGGTTTGTGGTTTGGCAGAAATTGTTCAAAGTTTATTTTCCAATTTTATATGTTTTATTCAGGGCAAAAGAGAAAACCACAACAAACAGATTATAAAAGGAATGTATTTGATTTTATTTAATGATTAACCAGGCACGAGCAGAGAGCAGCACATCAAGTCACCAGCAGAGGGTCCCCATTGCATGCACATCAAATAACCAAATAAACCTGTCGGGAAATGAATACTTAAAACCCACCACTGTATTTATTTACAAAACTATGCACAAGAACACACATGAAAATAAATAGTTAAAAGGACAAAACAAATATCTACACAACTTAAGAGCAGAAGTAATATGTTAAATGTTTTCCTCTCATGAAATCAAATCATCACAACTTAATGAAAAGCCAAGTAGTCTCCTGCTTCAGGCGCGTTTACTCTATGTTGCACTTGATGATGAAGGATTGTGAAACCTAGGACAAAAAGTGCAAACCCTGTCTATCTGGCACAGAAATGTGAATATCGTACAGTAATGACGATCTAAACCAAAATCCAAATATAACACAGAGTTTTAAAACGCCATTATTCCCAGGTCGTCAAATACAGACGTAATGGGTCGAGCCAAAGCGTCTGTATTTGATGACCCGGGACTCAATAATCTACTTTACACATTGCACCTTAAACACGGAATCTGTGAATCCCTTATAAGTACCAGATAATCTGGACTGAACGTCAGTACAGAACACATTTTCCTACAATTTGTGAAGAACTCCAGTGGCCTGAACCTGGCTGAACACTGTAAAGAACATTTACATAAGAACTGGCGAATGAAAGTCTGTTGTCATCCTAAAATGTCACATTAAAAGAAAAACATGTTTGGCGGACAGGATGAACCGAGCTTCGTCAGCTCAGCGAGGAACTATCGCGCTCACCTCGCGTTTAAAAACGCGCTGGAGCGTCACAAAGTGGTTAAAGGGACATTTGAACAAGAGATACCAAAATCACGAAACATAAACAATGTAACTTTACAAAAAAACTCTACAAGCCATGTTCTCAACAAAGACTTGGATGAGTTGAGTGCAAAATAAGTGTCTCATTTCAATAATTGACTTGCTTCAGTCATACACCTACATAGTGCAACCCATGCAAGATAAATCTTCATCTTCAGCCAGAAAATCCACTTTTAAAGGTGCACGACGTAGTTTTGGGGAAGACAAACAAAGATCCACATCATGCCGTTTCACCCCGTCACCTTTCTAGCTTCAATCAGTTCTGGGGACTTTATCTTCCTCTGAGAACAGCTTCAGTTCAACAGTAATCTCATTAATAGTGTAAATATTAAATCTCCAAAAACTACGTAGTGCCCCTTTAAACGCCTGCAATCCTAATTCATCTTCTCTTGAAGTGTCTTGACCGATCATTGCGGTCAACATGTGCTAAATGACCCAAAATGACAGCACAGGTTCTGCTTTATTTCCCAGGTGGCTCAAAATATTAGGCCTTTTGTCATGTTACCCATTTCTGAACAGATTCATACCTCATTAATAAAAGCTTATTTAGCATCAACACTATTTATCAGCATTGTTTTGGAGACCATTGCAATAAATGCAAACACACAACTTTCCAGTGGTTATTAAATGTCGGGGGTCTACCCAGAATCCCTGGGTATGAAGTCAATCTAACAAATATTAATTATATTATTGTGTGTTGTAAGATAAGCTGCATGATAATATGCATCCTGTTTTGGACATGATGGTGCTGAAATAGAAAATGGTGTTGCAGCATTGTTGTTGTATTTTTGTTAAGGAAACCCCTGAAACCACAGCAGAAACAATTCATGTGGACAGGCTGTTATTCACCAGAGCCACACCAGAGTTCCCCTTCATGAAACAAGGCAGTGACCACAAGTTTCTATTGCTCGCAACAGAAATAAGTCTTACTTGTATCCTGCTTTTTGTGTAATTTAGGAAAGATGTCGTGAACTCCAGATTTAGAAAAAAAGAAGTAAAACTGAAGCCTTCATTTACAGACATGAAACTCCTCTCAAAACTTTCAAACCCAAACCCACACGTGATATCTTTAAGGAGAGTTGATCACAGCCACAAACGTTCCTCCACACTCAGGTATACCCATCCAAGACTGATCACTGGAGACAGGTGTGAGTGTCAGGATGGGGCGTAGAGCTTTCAAGTCTCTGCTGGCTGTCGGAGGATCCTCCCTGACCTATCCAGCTTGTTAATGGCCCTCGACTTGCGTCCCGGCCTCAGGTGTTTCGGCAGGAGTGACAGCAGCGGCTCTTGAACTGGGGCAGCGGACAGAGCTCCAGCTGTCGGACCTTCTCACAGTACCTCGTGCTGTCCTGACACTCTCCTGCTGCAAGACAGAGTTTACAGTTTACCACACATACTCACTTTAAGCCTAATCACCATCACCACCAGAGGGAAAACAGAAAGGAGAAGCAGCGGGAGACATTACATCCTTCATCAGCTTCATCAACATACAGAGTGCAGTTAAACTATCATGTTGTGTCACTACGCAACATTTTCCAGACCCACAGTTATCACTCGTCTCCATAACCGTCACTTTTCCTCACCTCTGCCACAGGACAAAATATTGCATCGCTGCCAGCTGGGAGGGCGAGGCCTCCACATGCAGTGATGCTCCCGTGTAGCCTTTCCGGTTCGACGGTGCGCGCAGGTCACGTGGCGTGACTGGAAACCGTGGCGTCCGCAGGTGGCGGTGCACTGCGTCCACGGCCCGACATGCCAGTGAAGGGCGCAGGCCTCTGTGGAGCAGTTCTTCACGGAGCTGGGCCTACATTACATATTATAGAAAAGGTACTGACATTGTATAACAATTGTTGACATACAATATATTATTATGATATCCATATTCACCTCTGGAGTCCACTGCACATCTTATGAGAGACTTTGGTGGCATTCGTGTCTTGGCAGTAAACATGGCGGTGCTGCGTGGCTACGCTGGGACCCACACACTGACCGTGACACTGAAAGAGGATTTTTATTATTATTTATTACAAACAAGTTCAGTTTTTAATCTAAATTACGCCTCATGATAAAGGATTTAGTGTATATTTTAAAGTGGGGGCTACTTTATGCATTCGTTATAAAGACAACATCATTTTCCAAAAGGGGAAATCCTCATGATACACTGGACAAAGATGTGACAGGACTTCCCTAACTGCGAGAATAATGTATCTCGTAGTAAAGATAAGGAAGTACCAGCTCGGTGCTTCCCCCTGAAATAACCCTAAATAAACCTGACATTTATCCAGCAGTTGAGAAACAGAGGGAAAGGAAATGGTTTGTTGTTCACAAGTAAACAGCCTCGACACGCCCAGGTACACTTGAGTCGACTCACCGGTCCCCAGTGGGTAACAGCCCACCTGGCACAGGGCAGCTGGTTGCACTGCCTGGTGTGCGAGGGTCTCCTCCCTGTGCCGAGGCAGTGCTGGCTCCCCACCTCTCTCGATCTGCCCTCGGGACCCTTCGTGCAGCGGACACTCCTGGTCTGGGATCCACCCCCACAAGTGGCTGAGCACGATGACCAAGGATCCACTCGCCACCTAATCCAACCACAGAGTGAGGAAAAATAAACTATAACCTATGTAGTGTAGTGTGCGCTTTGGGGGTGTGTGTGGACAGACGTGTAGTAACAGCGACCTACCTGAGGGGGCAGACTTGTCCGTGGCACGGCTCAGCTGACTGACTGCTGTTACCTCTCTCCGTGCAAACAGGTCCATTTGTTCCCATACCGTTACCGTGGACACAGTTTCTTCCTTTGCCTCCTGGGAACACAGATTTAAAAAAGGATATCTTAGTGCAGAAGTCATCATCTACCATATAATATTGATTAGTTTCAGTTTTAAGTTTCAGCGTCTCTGTTGATGTGCGAAAGCAACTCGAAATGCAACTGCACATTCCAAAAACCTGGTTCACTTTCACTACAAAAGTCCTTCACAGAACTTAGGATTGAATTCTTCAGATTGCTGAAGTGCATCCATTAGGTGTGACCCTCAACTGAGTTTGAATAAAAAATATAAAGAAATGCAGATTGGACATTTCTCAGCACTTTTACCCCGTCTGTTTAGATTAGCCGAATGGGGTGCACGCGCTTAATCTCCTTTGAAACGCTGCCTGGAACCTCTA
This sequence comes from Spondyliosoma cantharus, assembly GCA_900302685.1. Classification (NCBI taxonomy): domain Eukaryota; kingdom Metazoa; phylum Chordata; class Actinopteri; order Spariformes; family Sparidae; genus Spondyliosoma; species Spondyliosoma cantharus. Next base: position 21,656 of record OMLP01023340.1, on the reverse strand, counting down.
ATTGTTGTCGTATGGGGAGGGAATAGGGTGCCGGAGCGTCAGGAAAAAACCCTGCTTTGATGAAAATGCAGCTAGGATGAGACTGATCAAGCTCAGAGGAGGCGAAGGACAGCGCAGCTCGGAGATGACCCGAGCTGCGGCACGCTCCGGACATTCCCCATCACTGACTCAGCCAGAAGAGCCACTTGGGTATGTAGAAGCTTACTGTATATCTGTGCCTGTGGTTATGCCTGTGTGTGTTTCTCAGTTGAAAAGAATGCTTTCCCAGAATGTCGAAGCCCGAACCACAAAAGAACAACACATATTACTTTAAACTGGACTACATGACAGCATATTAGGACAAACTCAACTTGACGTTCGGTGAATACTGAATCACTCGTTTGCAGTTTACAGAATTTGCTCAGTACAAAACTTAAGTATGCAACTTTTAAGGTTCGTACGTTTATTTCGACCTATGATAAGCTAATCTTCTTACTCTGGTTTCTTAATAAACAGATATCAAATCAGCATCAATGTTTTGGGCCTTCTGGTAAATATATTGCTCCATAGAGCTACTAGTGGTCAAACACTTAGCAGGGAACCTTTAAATATTGCATATCTTAAAGCAAAAATAACTTTATAGCAATGAAACTGACTATCCGATCACCATTTATTCAAAACATGCTTGCAGCAACATTCTGTCTTTGTTGACCTCACCTGAAATCTGCAGCCAAGACGAAAGAGCTGCAGAACCATGACGGTTCCTTGCAGTGCAGGTGTACAGACCCTCGTCTACCTTGCTTGGAGACTGGATCCTCAGTGAGCCGGTGGGCAACAGGCCTACTCTGCCAACACAAAGACCACATAACCACTGACTTGTGTCCAAGTTACTCTGGAAGTTTTGTTAATGCCTTTTCAGATGTAAGGGTAGTTCTTACCTGCTGTTGTAGTGCAACTCTTTTCCATTCTTTGTCCATGTTCGGGACGGTTCAGGGTTCCCCAGTGTGTCACATCTCAGCTCCAGACTAGAAGTGGGTTTCTGCACCAGAACTGAGACTCCAACATAAACTATCATGTCAGCCGACGGCACAGCTCCGACCTTCCTGGACCGTTGGATGATGACCGGGTTTCTCGGCCTGGACGTGTGTGCTTTGATATTCGGCTTGTAAAGGAGAGGAACTTGCGTGGAGGACTCTGCACTTCCCGGGGGATGAAGAGTAGACTCGTTGGTTTCACCTTGAGTCATGGTGAGCTCACTGAGCAGCTGAGCGATGAGCTGTTCCCCCCGTGGTCCTCCGAGGCCTTCAGAGAGGTTGTGCGTGATCTCATCTAGCCTGTGGGCATCGGCGGTGAGAACGAGCAGGCTTGAAAGTTCTGAGCTGTCATCTTCCAGGGTTGACCTGTTCTTTTCACTGGAGTGTTGCTTATCAGCAATGTCTTTTCCATCTTGGAGAGAACCTTTGAGTTCAAGCAAATGCTCAACTATATTGTCGTATTGGTTGAGGGAGATGGGAAGCTCCTGGAATCTTTCTCCTGATGAGGCCAGCTCTGGCTGCCGAACCTTTTGCCGTCCTTCTGCGCCGTGACGCCATGACTCTGGGACAGAGAGCTTCTGCTTGCTGCCAATGATTTGCAGGACAAAATGCTCTTGTGCGAGACCTGCGACGCACGTGTATATCCCTGCATCTGATGCACGAACATGCTGCATCTTCACGTATCCGAGTGATGTTATGGAGAGGTGTGGGAGGCTGATCAAGGGCTTTCCGTCCTTCAACCATCGGATGTGGCCCTTGCGGAAGTGGCGGGTTGGGCAGCGAAGGACCACAGTTGTCCAAGGGAGCAGGTAGGCGTAACCTCCCACTACCAAGTGTAACTTTTTGCCCTTCCTCCACTGGATATACACCTTCCTCTGGGCCAGTATGGTCGGATCCGCCTTGACGGACTCTGCGATCACATTAACAGGATAAATGAAAGGCATGATTATTCTGTCAAGCAAAGTAAATTGACACAACTTAATTTGCTCTCTTACAGACTGATAGAACAGAGCTGAACAGAGGGTCACTTACTCTCACAGAGCCTGAGGGAGCACGGCCGGATTCTGGTGGGCCGTTCCATCAGGGAACAGTTCTCAGGGTCTACGTTCCAATGTGTCCCATCTTCACCTTGTTTTCTGCAGACCGCCTGTAGTCTCTGAATGCCACTTCCACATGTAACTGAACACTGGACAAATACACAATATTTATAGAAATTAGAGATATTGAAATGAGCAGACCCTGTTTACTTTTACTTTAAAAAGGTCAACTGATGCCTTGAGGAAAGCTTGCTGTACCTGTGACCAGTCCGTTGTGACCCATTGAGGTGGGCACTCTTTCTTGGCACAGAGCTGCTGGTTTGAAGGACTCCTGGAAGAGCAAAAGGTGTCAGGCAGCTCCAGGATGCTGCCATCCGCCAACCGCTGTTTGCACAAGACCTGCCTCCTTTGAAATCCACCACCACAGCTCCGGGAGCACTGCAGCAACAAAAACACAGAGGTACTTTGCTTCAGTCGCCAGTCGTAATCGCTTTGCCAGGTATTCATGGTGCTGAACCTGCAAAGAGAGATCCTTTACCTGTCCCCAGTCATGTGCGTCCCACATAGGAGGGCAGTCAAAGCGGTTGCAGGCTTGGACAGGACTGGGTTTGGGGTTCTGACAGTCTTCATCCCTCAAAACCTCAGTGCGGTTGCTGTCCCGAGAGGGTCGGTGAGTACACGCCACAGTCCGGGTCATTAGGCCAACCCCACAGGTAGCAGAGCATGAACTCCACTCTCCAGTTTCCCACCTGTGAACACAATGTTGATCATCAGAGTATGGTCGCTCTTAACATTTGTATACATATTGTATATACGTATCCCATTATCCAGTCTGTAAAGGACTGCAGTCCGGAGTTCAGTCAGAGAGCGTGATGTTTTCACTTGATCCCATGAGAGGACGCTCTTGCAGTCTTATGAATGTGTAAATTCATGAAAGTGAATACAAGCGAAAACGAGAAGAGTGATTCATGTGGCCGGATCCTGGCAGAGAAACATTAAATCTCCCACTGAATTTATTGATATCTGAGAAATCCCTGTGGCACAAGTTCTTCACTCGAATTTTCCCGATGACCTCCGTGGACCAATATTAATTTTGTTATCCAACAAAATTTCATACAGGGTGATTAATCCGGCATCCAAGTTTGCTTAGTATTTCTAATCCAATCTTGAAAGTGACGCAGTATGTGTCTGCGTAGAAGCTGCGCCTTTAAACACATCGAACAGCTTTGGCTTTGACCACGATGGCAGCAACTTTATTTCTTGCTTGACAGATTAGGTGATATTTCAAAACTATTCATATTTACTCAAGGGTCGAGGGACTGAGGAGAATTGGGAATGAAGCTTGTTTCGGATCGGTACTGTGCTCACAAGCCAAATCCTATGGCTGTTTCCCTTCAGAGGGAACTGAATCCAAAGAGTGTAGCTTAATACGGGAGGGTGAGGAGGCCTCAGGGAGGGAGCAAAGGGCCAAAGGAAACAAGTCCAATACAGCGTTTGTTGTGCCTGAAAACAAGACTCAAGGCCTGGAAAAACAGGCTGCAGGCAGGCTGCAGGCCTCTGGGTTTTCTGACAAGAGTGTGAGTGGTGGAACACCGACACTGCGCACGGTGTTAACTTGAAACGTGTGGCCCACCGCAAAATCCACTCACCGTTTAGCCACGGCTCAGTTATACGAAACAACATGTCGTTACGCTGTTTAACTATTCAGGTATTTCAGTTTGATGAATTTTGTCTGCCCTGTCCTCGGAGAACAGTTAGAATTTCAAATGTGAAACTGCAAACACTGGTGATGTTCATCCGCTGTATTCAAGACTGAAGCCCAAACGGATGATTGCTGGAAAAACTAAAAAAGTTAAACCTTCAATAGGCTTCATCTACAATTATTCTTAAATCAAAATGCTGTGACAACATACTTGTAATAATACTGATCTCATTTCAGTCATTTCAACCTGAATTCTTGTTCAGCAGGGATATATTTCATCCCAGTGGATGGTTACAACAATTTTAGTCATCTCTTGGCCCTTCTGACTAACTCAAAATGGACACGATATCGCTGATATTTCATTGGTTCCAGAAGATAAATCCTGACTTTAAACAACCTCTGATAGGTAGACCATCACAAGGCTACGCTATGTGAACATAAAATCAAAATATTGTTTCTTTACTTTGTTAATATCATCTCCAGTCCTGCTCAGTCCTGCTGTGTGTTTAGCTTTGTTAGCTGTTAGCTGTTATACGCCAGACAAAGCGCAGGACTCTACTGCTGCTAACAGCTACATGCTAACCATCTCTCTTCCTGCTGACCTCAACACTAATCTGTTGTTGACACAAAAAGCGTTGATAGTGAGTTTACTCGACCCTAGTCATATTCTTCCAGGGTCTCAGGATCAGTAGCCAGACAGTGATAGTTGCCTTGAAGCCCAAACTACAGCAGCAGAGGCCTTCTACATTTCAGTGCTGACAGAACCACTGAAAACTAATCTTAAAAAGATCTTCCGAGGACAATTTCACATCCGAGCCGAGCAGGTATAGCTACTACTGACATCTGATCCCCATTGTGTCTGATTCTGACCAGGTTCCACATGATGTCCCACTGGCTTCATTTCCTGCTCTCAGTGATACAACCAATCCGTCTCTGTCATCCTGCTTCAGTATCACTTGGACTCAAATGGCCTAAATGGTGATTTAATTGGCCCAAGCAGTTTAAACTGAGAGGGATACCGTAGTGGATTAGAGGGATTTGAATCTCTTTTGTACACAACCCAGTGATTAGAAGAGATTAATGATTCAACTGGTGTCATGTGGGTTTTATTGATAGTCTGAAAGTTAAGTAGCTCCAGGTGTAGAACACAAAGATGCATCATGGCTCTGGGAAACGCTATGTGAATGTCCCCGCTCTATATATTGCATATTCTGCTTTGTTACAGTCTTGGCAAACTAATAATGACCACAGCCAGATTCCAGTCCTGTTTTTAATTAACAGCCAAACCCTTTTTTTTCAAAAACACATTCTCTCCAAATTTCTTTTTTTTACAACATCTATTAATCAATTCTATGCACAAACTATTTTAAACAATGTCTAAATGATAATGATGTCGGGTCTGATTTGTGGGGTTTACCGTACCTTGGTGGGCAGGGCTGAGTCTTGCAGTCCTGGAGGAGTTGGGGGGGCCGTCGGGAGCTCTCACACAGGCTCTGGTCTGCTGCCTCCCTGGTCTGCTTGTTGAGGCAGATGACTACGGCCTCCTGCACACCTGGGATTACACAGCACAATTGACGCCCAAACACCGTGAGGTATTCGTGCAGGGTTCAGTAAAACTCTGTGTCCCATATCTTCTAAGAGTGAAGGCAAAAATGCAAAACACACTGTGTGTAAGCATCTCTCACCCTCACATACATGTGGAGAATAGAAAATCACACGCAGATATCACGATGAAGCAACCCAGATATTCGACCACTCAGTGAAAGCAAGCAGTGGTTCTATCTAATGAAGCACAATGAACATCAGAACGGAGCAGCTCCCTGTGTAAGTTCAGGCCCCAACTGTGGATAAACTTAGAGGGTGTGATGTCAGGTCATGTTAAAAGCAACGTAGCATAAATCTCAGAGTCTGCTTCCAATGTTGGGGACAATAACAGTGAGGCAGGCACTTCAAACGCCACGGCGGTGTGATGGTCCACAGGAGCGCAGCCCTGTGACATCTGATACCGGTCTGTAATCATCCCCGAGTGGGAGTTTGTTGTGTTTGGGTGGACGCGTGCACAGACATTGACAAAAGTCTACGCCCATGTGCAGAAAGTTACACATTAACGCACAGACTCACAACTGAGGCATACCGGCTCGGATGTGGAGGTGGAGAGATTAAAGTGGGCCTTGACGAATGTTGGCAGGATGTTTAGGAAAGCTGTCTCTGTCTGGCGCGGCATTCACTGCTGCAGAGCATCAGTGGCGTATGACCTTAAGGGTTAAACATTCATCCATTATCACGTAATATCATATAACTTACTTCTACTTCAAGGCCGGCACTGGCATGACTTTAGTCATCCGCTGACATAAGGTCACCGGTTACTGCTGGGATCTCTCATTTTCACGGACAAATTCAGTGATGCTGGTGGACTGGGGTTAGCCTTCAGGGTTTACAGAGCATTCAAACTAAGGAATATCATTTTATTTTTAATATCTTTATATTAATGGATATGGGAACGGCAACTTTGGTCCACCACCATCATCCAGACTAATTTATCTCTACAGATATTGCAGTTTGTAGATGATGAGATGTCCATTATCTGCCTCTGTGGAGTCCTTTCATTACTGATTATGGACGCCTCCAAGGGCCACTTATACCATGGTCACTTGCTAAAGAAAAACTAAAGAACATTCATTTATATTTTCATGCTTTTTTACAATCAAAATATAACGTTTTTCACAAGCAATAAGATGGAACAAGACAATCCCATGAGGTGCTAGTGAATCAGGCAGAAAACTAACATTATGCTAGCAAGATTCAAGAAGTCAGTAACATTGTGTATGGTTGCAACACAGTAAATATAATTTGACGGTATGTTTACCAAGCCTAGCTCGCTAGCTACCATGTCACTGTCCCCACATAAATATCAAGTAATGCCTTAACTTTCTATCTACTGCCATCGTAAGGTCAAACTTATCCCATCAGCCTCAGCCGTACTTTGCGTTTAGCGCAATTAGCAAATGTTAGCATGCCAACGTGCAAAAATAAGAAGGTGAAGATGTTAAACTACCTGCTAAACATCAGCATAATAGTGTTGTCATTGTTCACGTGTTAGCGTTTAGCTCTTACATAAGCAAAGGACAGCTTCAGAATCAAAGATGTAAATAAGGATCCATACCTCCACCACAGCTCTCTGAACACTCTGTGAAGCCCTCATACTCCCAGTCGTGCAGTTCCTCTCTCTCGGGTGTCGTCTCCTCCTCCTCCTCCTCCTTTTCACTTTCTTTCTCTTTGCCCGGAACACCAGAGCAGGGAGTACGGTAGCAGGGCTGACTGGTTGCGGGTTTGACCCCCTCACACTCGTCATCGGGCAGGTCAGCAACAGTCTGGGAGAAGGACAGCATCACCTGGCACTTGACGATTCGTTGCTGGATCCCGGCGCCACATGTCCTGCTGCAGCTCTGCCAGGGACCAGGGATGAAGCTGGAGGCGAGAGCCAGCAGGATGATGAATCACACACACAAAAATATAAACAAATATGCTCTCCATTTAGCACAATTTACATACCTATGCAAAATATTTTGATAGCATATCAAAGGTTTTCGTGCAATATCCTTGTATCCAGATTTTAGTCATTTACTGTTCAAGTATTGATGAAATCCAGTCTTACTGATTTCATATAACAGCTGTGAAGCATTAGGACCGACCACTCTTGGATAAACAGTTTTCATGCACATCCTTCCTGATCTTAAAGGATGGATCAGAGAAGGAAATACTTTTAGATCACGGAGCGTTCATGAACGCTTGACAGCCTGTCAAGGTGTGGTGACGGTTCAGGCCCAGAGACTCAGACGTCACCCCGTCGATGGCTTCGAGAGAGTGCAGAAGAAATAACAGAACTGGAAAGTGTGAGTCAGAAAAAGGTTTGGATCTGGATCTTTAGATTTAATCGACGCGGTCACTGAGAATTCATCTTTTTGGGGAATGCGCATGGAAATCGTTGGAAAAAAATGGAAAGCAAGTGGCCCTCGGTCCTCTTGGTTCTGACATATTTCCTCGTACTACAAGCAAGTTTAAGCAGCGACATGTCATCAGTCATGAAAACAAAGACAGCTTGTATATTTAGTTTGTTTGGGCATTAAAAAAAAAAAACAGCCAATGAAGATTTTTCTCTTCTGGTTAAAGTTTTTGCCCCAGAACTTTACAGGCAGTTCCTCAAATCTTTGCAACCTTCTCCTGGCACAAGGCCGCCTCGCTGTTCTCATTACACACACTTGTGCACCTGATCATGACCACAAAGCGCTTGGATGTCGCCCAGATGTTTACACCGTCAGCAGCTGTCCAGTCTACGGCTGAGCTCACCAGTGTTTCATTTCATTCCCTGCACTTAAAAGGGATTAGTCAGGTGACAGGTGGTCATAAAGCGTACTCGTTTAGACTTAGTTTTGCATTATGCTGAACAAAACAGAATCATAAAGATACTAAAACTAATACTGACTGCAGAAAATGTCAGTGTTATGAACGGTGACGCAGCTGCTTAGCAAAGAAAGTACAGAAGCCAAGAACGGCCATGTTTGAAATGTTTGAAAAAGGCCCTTTTCATAAAATAACAACATAATTTATCTCATCTCATTATCTCACACTACTGTGTTCTACATTGCAAGTTGTTCAAATCATTATCATTTCACCGCTTCCTGATTGACCAGCAACTGAAAAGATGTTGGATGATGATATTCTGGAGGGATATCGGGCCGTATTTCAAAATAAAACAGCAAATTTGCCTTAAAATGTGGCTGGATGTTGCTGACCAATCACGAAACGTCCCCAGTTAATTTCCCTCTCAGTTTATGGATGTACTAAAGCAGTTTCCTGCAGCATGCATCATCACTGATAAGCAGAAGTATCTATCAACATGGCCGCCTGCACCAATCTGCCGCGTTCTTCCTCGTTGGAGCAGCTTCACCACAACACAAGGGCGCCCTGCAGTTTTATAAGATGCCTCCATAAAGAGCTCATAATTACGGTAAAGTTGGCTCTTTACGAGTGCTCGGGGACTCGTTGTGTGCTGGACAAACAAATGAATCACCGGCAGTTAGACCTCGGAGCACCGGCAACAAAGTCAAAGTCAACACGTGAGCCCACAGAAATGTTTCTCTTCATGCGCAGTTAAAGCACATCTGTCGACTCAAAAACAATCTTGATTTCATTCGTGGAACGGAAACAACACATTTTTTGTGATATCCGTTAAACCCCCATGTTAATCATATCAATTATATTTCCATCTTATTGACTCATGGTTGTGGCGAGGTGGAAAAAAAAAAAAAGCACCTTTGGCGAAGCTTTGGAACATATATGGGTTTAATTTCTCCAGCAGTTGCGCAGCGGTGGCTCGGGGCAGGCATAAGGCCTGGCAATGGAGGTGCAATAAGTCTAACGCAGGAATGTCCTTCTCTCTCCTCTCACATCCGTAACCCTGGCCCCATATGGTAGGCAGATATTGTTGTTGGCATGTGGACGACTGCATATTATACACAGATATTTATGTGCTTTTGGAGGAAATACATGTTTTTTTTCTTTTGCAATAGAGCGAAATCACATGTTTTGGTGTTTCTCTCCCTCTCTCCCATTCCAAAGATAAGTCAAAGTAACAGATGTTTTGAACTGGCTAACATGGTCGCTAATGCAAGTCATGCAAGACGCTGGGTAGAGTCCAAACATTGTCCATCTTCAGAGGACAGCCTTTATTAGTCAATTGATATGTGGGACATGAACATCTGGAACATCTGAAGCTTGCTGAGGTAATGCTGGTGGCCAGTGACCGAACAATCTGCTGGTTTCCAAAAAGATGTTTTTACTTTTTCACCTTTTAGCTAGCCACCCTTTTACCTTGAATGACCCCATGCAGCATATCCATTTCTTGGATCTGACAACGCACGCCTTCACTGAAGCAACAACACTAAAACATCCAACTTTCGGGAAGGTTGATTGCTTCTTTTCTTTTCTTTACACAACTGTCCTGCCACCACGTCTGACAAATATGTGGCGTACCCAGGTGTGCAAAAACACGATACTATGTTGGTTTACGTCTACTTCAGTTCCACCTCCGGGTAAATCCAAAGCTCTGGGACGGGGAAACTCTTGTTGAATCTGTGTATCTGGGATCTGACTTCAGCTGCCTTAGCCCTGCACAGGGATTTAAAGAATTAGATTTCCCCTGATTCTTCCTGGGTCATGAAGCTTGAGAGTCATTTATGGCCTCGGCGGTTGCATCCACCTAACTCATTTGTGGTGTATGACCTCGACACCTGTGATGGTTTCAACAGAACATTCACCTCTGGCAGTAAATCGCAGGTATGTGGTTGTAGTGCGGAGCGGCAGTTAATAAGCAGAATCATATATTTCAGAGTTTGAATCGCAGCTCCTGCTGCTTTCAATAGAGGGAAGAAGCAAATACAGCTGTTTTAAAATCACCGATATGCTTGTTTGTAGGTCGGCTGGTACTTACGTTGGTTCCTCAGTCACGACGATCTCCTCCTCCAGCTCTATGGCCTGCTTATGCCACACAGGTTTTGCCTCAACTGGGAGCGTATCTAGACAAAAGAGCACAAGAGAAATGCTAGTTTATTCTTGAAATGAGCACAACTTTGGTGGTAAAAACACGACAGGTAACCTACCTATGGACTTATAGCAGGGCACCGTCACCAGGCACTCCTCCTTGATGTGGGGTTTGGTGGTGGGGTTGCAGCCTCCAGCGTGGAGTCCCCTGTGATCGATGCATAGCACCACCCTGTAGCGCAGGCCCTGCCCACAGGTCACAGTGCACTGGTGGGGACAGGAGACACAGTCTGTATATTAACTGATAAAATGACAGGCAAACATATTGAATCCCTGCTTGTGTTTGACAGAAAGCCTCAGAAAGCCCTGGACTCAAGGGAAGTAAAGAAAGAGACCTTCCAAAAATCCCTGCAGCTCTCTGCGCAGGGGAGAACTTTGTGTCTCTTCTGCCAAAACAAGCATTTAAAGGCAAGTTCACAAGGAAGAATGTGCTAGGTAAACAGGATCCCAGGTTTTCAGGGGGCCACAAATTTGACTCCCTGTGCCTCCGCTTGTGCCTGTATAACTGGGGAGGTAAAAAAAATCCCTAGAAGGAAGTTGTAGGGGCCCTTTCTGGTTAACGTTACTGCAACTATGGCAAATAAGTGGAGTGTTTGATCCAGATGCACCATGTTTATAATCTGGATTAAAAGGTAAAAAGGAAAATAAGGTCCCCAGAACACTGTTTGAAGCTAGAAAGGTGGCAGGGTCCGCCACATGTCAACATAGTAAAACAGTAACTGTGTTGTCCTTTAAGATCAGTTTGTTTCTTTAGGCAATACAAGAAGCAGTCAATGAGGGGAAATGTCTTCCTTAAAGCCACGTAGTGCTCCTTTAAAGAAGTCCGTGTGAGCGGCGCTGAGTTTTAGTTACAGCCTTGTGGGTTCTGGATGGCGGGTTCGAGGGCACGGGTGGTGAAGGGCACTCAAACTGAGCCCAGCAGTGCTACTCTGAGTAACACAGGAAGGGATTTTATCATCTCTTTAGGAATTTTCCACTTAAAGGGCAAGTCCACCAATTTGACTCATTCTAGCGTGTTTACAGTTCTTGGGGAGTACGACTGCATATGTGAAAGTCTTTTGTAGCTCCAGGGGAATCTACACCTCCAGTGATGTCACCAAGTGACTGAATTGCATTGTGGGTAATGTAGGCGCCATTTGTGAAAAGACAGTCTGGCGTGTACACTTGGTGGTTGCAACTATTCCTGTCATGTTTAAAATGCCTGAAGAGATGAAATCCCAGCTCAGGCTGCCTGCCGAGTATATTTTTGTTTCTCCCTGAGACAATTAATCATGCTTATTTTCGTGCCATTGGCTAATTAAAACCTACTGTGGTGATTCAGACTGAAAAGACAAATGAACCATTTGCTAATATTTGACTTCCCAGGTTGCAACAGCCACAGAACACCAAGAGAAAACTCTTTGTACATTTGGCTGTGAGGCATTTTCAGCTGAACTTTCTCAACTTTTCTAACTTTATGATGCTTTACAGCGTCTCACGAAAGAAAAACTTTAATCAATTAAGGCTCAGTGTGGTATTTAAACTTAATTTCCTGGGCCTTATCCCGTCTTTATACTGCGCAGAAATAATAAACAAGTAAGGACGATTACAAAAATGTTCAGAAGCAGAATAAAAAGGTCACCTACGGGCGACCACTCCTGTGCCAGCCAGATGGGGCAGTCGAAGGTGTTGCAGGGCTGCAGGATAGCCGTCTTGGGGGAGTAGAGACACTTCCACTCCTCCGTGGGGGTGATGACACCCTGCATGTCCTCCTCCACACACGACACCGAGCGACTCTGGATGCCTCCGCCGCAGGAGGTGGAGCAGGCGGTCCAGGGACTGCTCTCCCATCTGACGTCATACAAGGACGATCAAAAAGTCACGGACAGAGACGTCAGAACATGTGTTGTGCTTCTTGTCACAGTGGGGGGTACATACCGAGGCAGGGGGTGGTAGAGGTCGTACGGCATGATCTGCTTGTAGCCGTCACTAAAAGACAGAATCGGTGGGATTACACAAATTGCTACTGGAAGATTACAAACATGGATGTCTGTGGTTATACTTGTGTTGGTATGGTGGAGGTCTGGTGTCTAACCTGGCCAGGCAGGGCTCCATGTTGCACTCCTGGAGTTTTGGTTTAGGTTTGATGTTCTCTGGGTAATAATGGCAATACTGATCCACGACCACACGGCTGCTCCGGAGGTCAAAGCACTCCGCTGAGGTTAGCTGGTACCCTACACACACACACACACACACACACACACACACACACACACACAAAACAATTAAATTAACTATCAAAACATATTTAATAAAGCTTAAAGCAATATTAAGTATTTATCACACTTTAGAAACATTTTATTCTAAGTTGTTAATATCACAGCTCTCCATCACGTGGCTGGTAATACTTCTGACTACTGTTGAGTACGTAGTGGCAGCGTGCAGCTCCATGCTAACCTCCACCACATGTGACGGAGCAAGGGAAGAAGTCGGTCTCCCTCCAGCGGTGGATGATGGGCTGGTAGTAGATGTACTGGACCACACTGTCTGCTCCACCCGCTAACTGCACCTACAGAAACAGAAGCAGTGTTCAAAGTGTGACAACTAAATCTGTTTCCTATTTGTTCTAGATATTTCAACATTTTCACATCGAGACGGAGGAATTCGAATGTGAGTGACCTGAAATTTCAGCTTCTAGCAGAACATATGTATAAATTTCATAACAGCATAACATTTCTCTTCTAACCTCACACCTCAACCCTATTTAAGCAAAGAGCCCAAAGCCAGATTATGCCTACAACTCGTATAAATCAAACTCCACTGCCACTCATTCACATTCATGTGTTTACAGTGGAAAGACTGTCTGGCAACTTTTTAATATGATTTTCCATGTGTCCAAACCCTTTTCCAGCACTGCGATATGAATTGGCCGTCTGCCTCGTAACAGATTAGAAAATTATGCATTTATAGCTTCTCAGATTTCTGTCTCCCGAAATTTCTATTTATTGTCAGATCCTAACTTGTGTTTACGAGCGGGGAAGTTTTCACAGGCGTTTCCCGGTCCGTGGCCTGCAGAACTTTTAATGTCCACTCACTGGCCTGTGTGTGTGTGTGTGTGTGTGTGTGTGCGTTTGTCGATGTAAAAAATCAGAACAAGATGTTGTAGCAGTTGTGTCATGGCGTTGCAGAACTGCTCGTTTAAGGGTCGTTTAATATGGGCTGTGTGCTTCTCTCCATGGATTGAGCTTTTTGATACTTTCACAGTATTTATATGTTGGCACCTAAAATAAAATCAGAAAGGACAATGGAAATCTCACTTTTTTGCAATATGGGGGCCTTGAAGTGCTGCAGCCAAAGAAATCACTGATAAAACCAATCAATGCATTTGGCACGACAAATGTAAGTGTTACTATTGTTATCACGCTGGTTCAACAACATGTCGCCTCTTACAGAGAACGAAGAGACAAACAAAGGCGTTCACATTTCATATTTAAGTGGCTCACACACACTCCGATATCTTGAAATCTAAGCGTACGAAATCAAATCTGCTTTGAACTCTTCGTGACACGGCAGGCTCACCAGGAGTTTGTATAAATAAAATCCTTATCTGATCTAAGATTGGCTGGTTGCACTATTGACAGAGCTGTCCCCGATGACATCAGCTGTTCAGATGATCGAACTTCAGGAGGTATTTTAGCTACTTTCCTTAACGAAAATGTTCAACTCATTCTACTTTGTGCTCTGCTTTTGGTCTCCACCAACTACTGAGGCAAATATCTGGTTCTTCAGCAGCTGAATACGCCACTTTGTTCACCAGCTAGTTGCAGGTTGCACAACCAAAACAATGAGCCAAAAGAAGCTAACTAAGAAAGCTGCAAAGAGCCGAGGAAACAAAGATTGTGGGGGGGAATTCTCTGTGGGTTTGTCACTTTGAAAACGTGTCAAATTGACACCTGCATCAATCAGCATATTACTAGAGTGACCGCTAACTGCTTCGAACTGTGGCTAGTTAGCTCAGTCAGCCATGCAGTTAGCGGTCCGGGCTGGTTAGCATGCTACATTTAGTAGGTGTTTTAAACACAACACATTAATGTCTCAACATCAAACTGTTATTTCTTCACATTCTGTTGACAGTTTTTGTTAATATTTGGATGTTTACAACTGAAATTCTTCCATTTTGCACATTTAACAGAACAGTTTTGATATGAGCAGCTTCAGGTCACTCAAACTGATATATTTGTTCTCTTACTTTGACTGTGAAGTCAGCTCCGAGTGGGCCAGTGATTCTCAGGACCTCCTTATCTGAGAGTTTCTGGAAGTCTAAGGTGGTGTTCTCCAGGTGGTGCTGCCCTGATCTGTCCAAGTCCAGCTCACCTTTTATCCCTTGTAGAGTCTTACTCTCCACGTCTAAAGGAAAAACAAAGCAGGAAAGCTCGAGCAAAACGGACAAATCAGACAAGAGAACAGATTCAAAACAGTGAGACTTTAGTTCCTCTTTGTCGAGATCCTCAAGGAGTCACCGAGACTCACTTTACCCTCACGTCGACCCTGGCCTAACAAGGCCTTGTCCAATTCAGATATTATAACAAAAACAACAGGGAAACACAGGAACAAGCAGTACCCAGCAGCAGTCATCGTCTGCAGACAGATGGTTACAATTTAAGTGCCCTCGGCCAAAAAGGACAAGGGAAATATTCAATGAAAAAATCTGTCCATTCAGAAAAAGACGTGCGTTTGGCCCGACTCAGGAAGCAATCTGTAAACTAACCGCGGAGCAAAGGAAAGGTAGAGAGATGGAACATTTGTTATTGATTTGATCCAGTGGGGAGTTCGATGCCAGTACTTTGACATTAGTGACACTTGCTGGAAGCCTTCGGTCCTCTCAGAGCCAGAGCAAAGAGCAGAGATAAATACCTCGGCTGGTTATTCTTCTCCGAGCTACTTTTAAAACCGAGAGCCCAAAATGTAATACATTACAGAAGAGGAAATAAAAGGTTAATCATTTGGTTAAGATGTGTATTGGATAGGTCAAGCAGGAATAACATATTTAATGAAAAGTAATATTCTTTTTGCATCACACATCATCAAATGACCTGCAGTAAAACTCTCAGAGCACATGCAGGATACTTAGCGTTTAATGTGCGCTAGCTTGGCGATAAAAAACTCCGCCAAGTACAAATATCATGTTCAACTGTTTTGGATGGAAGGGCACCCTGGACCTACCAGGACTTACACAAGTGATCCGGGCCTTTCAGGACCAGGCGCACATGGCGACTCTTGTAGGGGATGACGACAATCGTGTCCTCGGCTTGAGTGAGACAAACAGACAGAGGGAGAAAACAGCAGCATGAAGTATCTGATCGAAATATTGTGAGGAGGGGAAGAGGAACCTCTGCAGTGACCCTGAGCATGACCTCGGTGTTACTTCCCCTCCTGGGTGAGCAGAGAGGGTGAACATATGGAAATTCCTTTACATTATCATTAAAACATTGTATGGTGATTCTGACTGTTATCATTTCAGATAATACTGTAATTCAATTTGGACAAATAAAGCACATTACCTAAAAAGCTAAAAAGTTAGCTATTGCTAAGGGGCACTCCTGTGATTTTAGTATTGTACTTCCATAGAGGACTTGAGGGAGACAAATTAAAACAAAAAATGGCAAATTCGAGGCAGCAGGTGCCGAGATATCCTGGCTTTTAATCAGTCAACTATGGGTAGCTGGGTCCTACACTTCCCATAATGCAACTCCAGAACATCGATCATCATGTGATGTCGGAAAAATCTGTTCCCAGCTAGAAAAATTCATCCTGAAATACAGCAAAAAAGTCAAGATTCTTTACTTTTTCCTGAAGCATGCTGGGATTTGTAGTGTCCTCGCACCAGTCTGCAGGAGGAGCCGTCTCCATTGCAGACGCCGCAGTTGTCCTCCTTTGCCGTGCTCCCCAGCTCATGATCGCAACCCACGATCTGTAGAAAAGACAGAGAGGAAGACAAACGACATGAAAACTCTGTTTCGCAATTTCTGTTGGTAAGACAAAACCACTGATTCGATTTAATCCAACACAACGCACTCTTATGAGACTGTACTCTGATACATTTTTCAGATTTCTCCCAATAAAAAAGGATCAAAATCACATTTTTTGATTTTCTCACTTTTCTGTCTCGGGACTCCAAGTGTCCAAACATAAAAATTCTTGTGATTGTTTCTATTACCTGGCAGACTCCACTGATGCACATGTCCAAGGACTCGGTGTAACAGCGAGTCCCGTCCAGAACCTTGGGGGCCAGCTCCACCACGAGGCCCGAGCCCTTGGCTTTGCACTTGAGAGCGCAGGGGTTGTCCGGGTCGTTGTACACAGGCAGCCACTCGTGGTACTGACCCTGGTAGCGCACGTCTGCATGAGCCGAACACTGCTGGGCACGAAAATCCCCAGCATCTGGAGGGCAATCCTGAGGGTAACGACAATATTTTTAGAACCAGTGCCAAGCATACAGTATCACAGCCGTGGAAAGACAAGTGTTCCCACAAATCAAAATGGTGGATGGATTGTTGAGACTGCGATGGCTGAACGTCAAAATCAAAATGAACTTCTCACTTTCTCTCAAACTCTTGTGCTCTAGATCACTAAGTTACTCCTTAAACATAAACCGTGGTAATATTTTCACAGTTCCACCACATCGAAATCTCAATCACACTTTTCTCTTTCGGTTTATTTCAACACAAACCACTTGAAAGCTCTGCTGACATCCATTACATATAGATGAGTTTGCTGAACTTACCACATTACTGCATGTGCGATATTTGATATTCTGCCCCTCGCAGGTCCTGCAGAAGACAAAATTATGTGGGTGAACTTTTTTGGGGGGGTGGGAGATCAAACAAACCACGATGCAGACCAATTATCTTCATCTTCAATGTCAAACACTGACGCTTATCATTTCATTCACACAATGTGACGGTGCACATATTAAGGGGATTTTGTGATTTTGGGCTGTTTTGCTTCCATAACATGTCTCATCAAGATAATTGGAAAGAAAATATATAAAAAAAAAACACACTTAATTAAGATTTCTGTTCTAGAAAAATGTACGTAGATCGCTGCCTAATGATATTAGAAAGCCCTTATTTGCATATTTGAATAAACTCATAATGTAATGTCACTATTCACCTGTGCTGTCTTAAAAAGGTGTTATATGTAAAAATTGTATTCTAAAGCATTCAAAAATCAACAAAACGTATCAACAGAATGTGAAGAAACAACAGTTTTGACATTATATCAAATGTGTTGTCTTGCTGAGATATCTATTGGCGTTAGCATGCTAACCAGCTAACCCTCCTATTTGTTGGGAGTGTGAATTTGACAGGCGGCCATTTTTTACATACTGCACCTTTAAATCAATCTAGAAAATAACAAATTATGATACAATTATAACGGCATGATATCATAACTCCACCAAAGGATGGTTCAGCTCTGTGAGGTCAATGTTACCACGCTAACCTGCTCACAACGACAATGCTAACCAGTGATGTCCATCATGGCCACCGTCTTCCTTCAACATTCACAACATTTTCTGATCATCACCGAGCAGAAAGGTCTGCTGGGATCTTGAGGAGCGTCAGGACATGTCCAGTGTTCCCAGTGGAAATCCTGCCTCTGTGTAGACGCTTTCATTTCGCCTACTTGTAAAAGGAATGTGCATCAAAAAAAGGAAAAAGTCTATCGGTACTAAAAATGCTATAATAATATACACATTCTCATTTGTCTTGCTCGGTCTTTTAAAAGCCTTTTAAAGCCACAGCGCTGCACACGCAGCAGTAAAGCAGACAGTGTTTAAGGCCTCTGAGCTGCGTCTGCTGAACAGATCGGAGCTCACGACTCTCTGCATGACAGTCTGCAGTGTCTCTGCACAGATTATGGTGCTAACCACTTACTGAAAATTAGGATTCTTTTGTACTGCGATGCCGAGTGATGATAAACCATCGATGGCGACTGTGATAGAGCAATTACCCAAGACTCCAGTGGAAACTAATCAAAGGATATTCCCTTTGAGTTTGGGAACTCGGGAGGAATTCCAGTGTCATCAGCCCTTAGCTAATCTGGAATCATGATTGGAGGCAACATCGCATAGTTTGGACTCACGGATATACGAGGGCTTTAGGATTTTAAGAATAATATTCCAGGGAGCGGAGGGAGTGGATGTGAAGTGTGTGGCATGGCAAGAACATTAGACTCTGTGACGAATCCAGACAGTCCGCTCTGCCAAGCCAAACAGCAGGTCATGGGGCTCGAACCCAAACAAGCGACTTTCAAAAGGCTGAGAGTTGAGAGACAGGTAGCAAAGATCTGGATCAGTGGGGCGAGTAATATATAAAAAATCCCCCAAAAAAAGAGGCGAAGGGAATAAAATGAATTTCCCTTTTCATTTCCTCTTGACTTTGGAAGCTACAACGTGGAGGCTAAGCAGAAGTCGGGCCGGGACGAAGGATTCATCATGGCGTCATCACAGGTTAGGGAAAAACGACTGGGTTGGAATATCAGAATTCCTGGAGCACAAAAGCCATAACTCACAGAGTATGACCCCGCGCCTTTCTGCCAAATATCCACAAAACACACAACTACACAGAGTTTACTCATCAATTAACTACACACAAGCCTTCATCCTGAAGAAACGGACTAAAATCTACTGTAACCATGAAAAATTCATAGTAATAACTTCTTTTAATATTGGATATGCAGTAAAATTTGTCTGGCTCATGAAGTCCATATATATGTCATCAACTCCTCTCGCTAGATTGAAAGTAATTGCAACCAGGGCTCCATAACCTTTGCCATAATATTGATACATTTGAGGCGAGTGGGCACATGAAAATGTGCTCTTGCTGCGAGCGATCACTTTAAAAATTCAGAGCAGCAGAAGAAGACTCTTCCTCTTCACGCTGTCTAGAAGTTTGTCCAACGCTGTAATGACGCCATGGCCCGACTCCTGCTTCCTAAGAAGGCTGCAGTCGCTCGTGTGTGTGTGTGTGTGTGTGTGTGTGTGTGTGTATCTTTTAAGGGTAAGACTTTCAAAATAAAATCACTATGTTGTTTGTTCTCACAACAGGTTTTATGCACAAATTACTGCTGTAAAGAAGAGAGGTGTTATTATCAGGCCACGCAGAGGGTGGTCTCCTCAAGGTGCCAGGCCCAAGTTAATTAGAGCAACTTAATTAGTCGTAGCCTTGGAGAACATTCACTTTTAACCACAACTTAAATATAGACTTTAAACACAGCTGTGGTGCGCCATCGGTGAGATTCCAAAAGGCCACAGTCAGTTAATGTCACCGCCTGCCAACGCCGCAAATCAGCGACCCGCTGAAACGTGAAAACATCCTTAAGTGCAACTCTTACATCGTTTTCCTCGACTGCTCATCTTTATTTCCTGACGGTGGACGGTGACCCTTTTAAAAGGCGACACTGGCCTCTTTTCATGAAAAGAAATGACTCAAATCTGAAGCGCCTGCCAACCACAAGCCTCATAAATGATAGAGCGGTGCTTTCTCTTGCCATAACACCCAATCCATACGTCCACACTTGCTGTTGTTAATAACGGAGATTGTGATCAAGTGAAGTGTGCGGGTGGGACTAATGAGGGCCAGGCAATCTGTGTTTAGTCTGTACGCTGCATGCGCTGTTGTGGGAGGTTGTGTGTGTGCATTGTGGTCCTACACGTGTGTGTGTGTATATGTGTGTGTGTGTGCATGTGTGTGTGTGCGACTCTTTGGAAAGACGGGTTGGAAACGGGCCTGTAACACCCTCCAAGTCAAGACCACTCCAACTCTCTGACCTTTTACACACACACACACAACATTCAACACACACACACACACACACAAGGGGCCTTGTGCTGTGCTTTTTAATGACGCTTGTTTGATCTGCCACCCGGTTCCAGGCTACTGCTCCCCTCATTCCCACGCAGCAGCAGCAGCAGCAGCAGCAGCAGCAGCAGCAGGGTGAGGTGGGCCGAGGTGGGACGGAGGGTCCTGCCATTTGCTCAAGAACCTCATACATTACTGCTCCGGCCAAAGGACACACGAGTTGGTAAACATACCCGCCTGGAATTCCAGGACCATATACCTCTCTACATATAGACACACTGCCAACATCCCACATGGTGCTCAAAACCCCAAACACCTCTTAACACGTCAATTGCTTTTACTGCCAGTAGCGTTCTGAGGTTTGCCTGACCAGAAAAGTCTGGGCAGGCAAAGAGAAATGGCTGCTGCTGATATCATGAAATGAACTCCCCACAAAGCCGCTGACCTCAATGTTTACAATGCACCACACGGGGGGTCTGGTTCTTTGAGTATGAGGTTTTGACAGCCTTATGCGTCTTCGCCGGGCTTTCCAGTACCAGTGCAGACAGATTCACGGTTATGGCACCCTGGAAGCACCATATAGTACATCTGGGTCGCGACCTCAGGTGTGATCGTCTCTGTTTTCCCAGTGTGTCCCACCCGGACAGCTGCCTTGTTTTATGATCTCCCTGGCTGCTTCTGTCACTGCTGGAGCTCCCCGACAGTGAAACAGAGGTGACTTTGGCAGCGGAGCTCGCGGGCTACCTTCGGTGAGAGAGCAATACATTTGGGGGAACTGTAAAATAGAGGAATGCGGTGAAGTCACCCTGCAGCTATTTCCCAGTCTATAAATGTGACATTTCTATGGAAAACATACCCTCTCGCTCCTGTCTCCCTTTTTTCCTCTTGTTCCTCAAATCCATTTGTAATTGACCACTTTGCCCAGTACACTTGGCCTCCAGCTTTAATCTTGAAGCCCACTGGGTTAGCTTGAAGCCTAACCAACCGGGTGACTTTGGCACAAGGATGAAAGGACCGAGAGGTCCAAAGTGCAAGTCCCAGTTCGTCCTGAGAGTTAAGCCGAGATGATGAGCAGTGGGAATCCAACCAATGTGGGTTCACTGCTTGAAGAGCCCAAAAATAGTTATTAAAGGTGACATGTACTTTGGCGAGGGACAATCATTGTTACGCTCTGATTTGTGAAGAAACGTCTCCGGGCCATTACTGAAGATCAGATCCCTACTGTCACTGATGGATTCAAGATTTGGGCTCATGTGGCCGTCTAGACAGTTTCAGGAGGTGGATGGGCGAGTGATCTCAGTGGACCCCTCAGGGCTGTTTAACAGTCACATGTGTATTTTGAGCACTCCCATTACAGCCCATGGGAATGGAGCGATTGGTGAGATTTACTCACACTATTAGGGACGCTGTCTGGATTTATTTGGCAGGACGGCTGTGAGCTACAGAAAAAAGACCCCCCTTC
>OMLP01023335.1:40063-60363 GCA_900302685.1 Spondyliosoma cantharus | reverse complement strand
GGAACAACATAAGAATAATCGGCTTGCCGGAGTCTATCGAGGGTCCCCGATCTACGGCCTTCTTTTCGGAGCTGCTTGTCGAGGTACTTGGCAGACATACATTGCAGTCCCCCCCCCGAGCTGGACAGGGCACATAGAGCAATCACTGCTAAGCCGCCCCCAGGAGGAAAGCCGCGGGCAGTCATCATCTGCTTTCACCGTTACCAAACGAGAGAGCTGGTCATCCGAGAGGCCCGCAAACAGCGCGGTAAACTTCAGTTCCAGGGGAAACTGATCCGGATCTTCGAAGACTACACTCCTGAGGTCCTCGAGCAGCGCACAAGTTACCGTGAAGTTATGTCGAGCCTGTACAACCTGGGCCTGAAGCCATCTCTGCTGTTCCCAGCTAGGCTAATGATCACGTTGAAAGATGGGTCTCGTAAGGGACTCTCCTCTCCCGCAGAAGCCTCTGACTTTGTGGACTCTTATCAACGGGAATCACCAACCCAACCTGGCACGCTTTGAGCCGAAGACGGAGAATGGTGGCTACGATCGGTATATCACATGGACTCACCTATTACATTAAAACCACAGGGAACTCTTATGTATGGAAGCCCTAACAGGTCAACGCTTCGGACATTTATCTATATTCTGTCAAGGGCGACTTGTTTATAAGTAAGGTGGTTCAGGGATGGCTGTTAAGAGCTGACTTTACTGATGCCGTTTGGCATCATACATGTTCACTGTTAAGACTAAGCTCAGTCAGGAGTTGTTACCCTGCTTTGTTGGGACTGTTCCATTACCTCTTTCTTTGCAGTTATTTTTCTCCATCCTCAGTGAATATCTGTCTATTACTTCTGCTATTACTTTATGTGGTACTTTTAAGACATCCTATATGTAACTACTTAATAATTTCCTCAAAATATGGATATATACATTTATATATATTACTATTCATTTATTTATTTTTTTATCGTTACTATTGCTATTTTTCCTACTGCACTAATGCTTAAGCTTTCCAATTCTCTTTATTTTATTAGTTTTTTCTATCCCTTATTTGTTCCTCTAAAGCTCTTTTGCTATGCTGTCACGTTAGGACTGCCCTCAAGAGGAGTCATACATTTGATTAGATTGCTTCACTGTCATATAGTGTTGTTAAAATCATAATAAGATACTGTTTCTAGTTCATGCTAAAAATGGGGTTGCAGTTTTCATGCATGGGAGCCGAGACTATGTGAAAAGGTGGAAGACTAGACTAAGGTTAGTTAGAGTGCCAATGTGCTTGGCGGAAAGGTGCTATGTAGGCACCTTGGGATTAAAAGGGAGGGAGGATGGGAGGTGGGGTGGGACGGAATGGGAAGGTCAGAAGTGGTCAGGAAGGACAACCTCATCCATTTACTGCTCGAACTTGGACTCTTGTTTCTTTCGTCACTTTTACTTAACTTTTTTTATGATTATTGTTTTTTTCTGTTATAATTTTCCTTATCTGCTCTGCCAGGCTCCTCTTACCATATTATTGATTCGAGGCAACGAACACCAGATATCATACTATGACTAGCACAACTACCACAGGGGCGGGCGGCGGACAGGTGGTAAGGATTATCTCGTTAAATGTTGGTGGCATGAATGCAGCAATAAAGCATACAAAAATCTTCTCACACATTCAGAGCCTAAAAGCAGACATAATGCTTCTCCAAGAGACACATTTACTTAACACCGATCACCAGAGGCTTCGTAGACCTTGGATAGGACAGATATTTCATTCGAGATTCAACCAGAAAACTAGGGGCGCAGCCATATTAATTAGGAAGAATGTTCTTTTTACCCCCGGAGATGTCTTTGCAGACGTGAATGGCCGCTATATTATTGTGTCTGGCACACTATACCAGAAACCTGTCATTCTTGTTTCTGTATACGCCCCCAATTGGGATGACCACGCTTTTATGAAAACTTTTTTATCTTCTCTCCCAAATTTAAACACTCACGCATTAATAATGGGAGGAGATATGAATCGTGTCATAGACCTCCTGCTTGATAAGTCTAGCCCCAAAAATACAGTGCCCTCTAGAATGGCTCGGACTCTCTCCGCCTTCATGGAACAATACGGGTACATTGACCCATAGCGGTTTCTGAACCCCTCGGCAAAGCAATACTCTTTTTTTTCGCATGTACACCGGACCTATTCGCGCATTGACTATTTCCTCATTGACAAGACTTTTATCCCCTCCATAGTTTCCACTCATTATTCATCAATAGCTGTGTCGGACCACTGTTCTATAACTCTTGATCTCCGATTTGAAAATGAAACATAAGCCATTGACTTTTTTTTAGAGACTAATAGATCAGAAGACACACCTCCTGCGCTGCTCTGGGAAACTTTGAAGGCATTTATTAGAGGCAAAATCATTTCTTACACAGCCCATGCTAACAGGAATTAGAAGACTCTATCGCCAATATAGATGCCCAACATTCAGTTAATCAGTCACCTGATCTCTATGGGGAGAGATAGAAACTTCAAACTGAGCTTGACCTTTTGTCAACAAGGGAGGCAGAACAATTACTACTACATTCCCGAGGTGCGTTTTATGAGTCGGGAGACAGAGCTGGCCGTCTGCTTGCCCAGCAGCTGAAATCTAGGAATGCTTCAAACCAGATGACACATTTGTAATAATACAGGTACAATTACCTCTGACCCAGATGAGATTAACCACACTTTCAGGGAATTTTACTCCCAGCTCTACACTTCAGAGTCCCCGGACAGTGGGACTGAACTGTCACAATTCTTTGCGCA
The DNA here is from genome assembly GCA_900302685.1 of Spondyliosoma cantharus. Lineage (NCBI taxonomy): Eukaryota > Metazoa > Chordata > Actinopteri > Spariformes > Sparidae > Spondyliosoma > Spondyliosoma cantharus. The sequence continues at coordinate 57,593 of OMLP01023335.1, read as the reverse complement.
GCTAGACACACCCAAAATATCATTAGAGGATCAACAATTACTTGACAGCCCCTTAAAACTTTCAGAGATTACAGAAGCAATTAGATCGATGCACAACGGAAAATCTCCTGGGCCTGATGGGTTTCCAGTAGAATTTTATTAAAAAAATTCAAATAAACTGTCCCCAGTATTGCTAGAGATGTTTCAACAATCGCACCAGCAGGGCGCTCTGCCACCCACTCTTACACAGGCTTCTATTTCTTTAATCCTTAAGAAAGGTAAAGATCCCCTTAATTGTTCATCGTTTCATCCAATATCACTTCTATCAGTTGATGTTAAAATTCTTGCCAAGGTATTTGCCCATCACTTAGAATCTATAGTTCCCTCAATAATATCTGAAGACCAGACGGGGTTTATTAGACAGCGACACTCGTTCACAAATATTCAAAGGCTACTCGATGTCATTCACACTCAGCCTTCTCCCTTGGACTCGGAGGTAGTTATATCCCTTGACGCCGAGAAGGCCTTCGACAGGGTGGAGTGGACTTACTTGTTCTCCACACTAAGAAGGTTCGGCGACAGTTTTGTTTCCTGGATTCGTTTGCTCTATACTTCTCCTCAAGCGTCAGTTTGTACAAATACTCATCGCTCTAAATTATTTCCTCTCTCTCGTGGTACACACCAGGGGTGTCCGCTCTCCCCACTTCTATTTGTGATTGCCATCAAGCCACTTTCAATAGCGCTGAAATCCGAAACAAGATTCTTGGGTATCCAAAGGTGGGGAATGGAGCACAAAGTTTCGTTATATGCGACGATCTACTCCTGTATGTGCGCAACCCAGAGTCTAGTATACCACATATAGTGTCAATTCTGAGCTCTTTTGGGACGTTCTCTGGGTATAAGTTGAACATTGAAAAAAGTGAATGCTTCCCCATCAACCAGGCAGCCTTAACAATGTCAGCGTCGTCTATTCCATTTCAGTTCTCTAAATTGGGGTTCAAATACTTAGATGTTTTTATTACACGGTCCATTCGTACCTTAAAAGAAAGAAACTTTACAGCTCTGACAGAGAAGATTAAGACAGACAGACCTACAAAAGTGGGGCCATTTTCCTCTCTCCTTGGCGGGGAGGGTACAGACAATTAAGATGAATGTATTACCAAGGTATTTATATCTTTTCCAATGTATTCCCATCTTCCTGCCCAGAGCTTTTTTTAAAACTATTGATGGAATCAATAGTTTCTCCACATTCATTTGGGCAGGCAAGAACCCTAGAACTTGTAGAACCCTCCTACAGCAGAGTGGACCGCTGGGCGGACTGGGCTTACCCAATTTCCAATGTTATTATTGGGCTGCAAACATGCACAGGCTGCTGCTGTGGTTCACTTCCCCACAGGCTCTGGCATGTAGCACACTACCCACCCCTCTTTCACAGTACACGGTCAACCCCATTGTTACCGCCACCTTAAAGATATGGGCACACTCCACTCTTCCACGGTCCACCCCAATCTGTAATAACCACTTCTTTTTGCCAGCCAGTACTGATCCAAGGTTCATGGCTCTTGCTAAAAGGGGCCTACGATACTTGGAGAACCTATATGTGGATGGGTCCTTCTTTAGTTTCAATCAGCTGCGCGCTACATTTGGGATAAACCAATCAGATTTTCAATTACGGGACTTTGTGAGGACACATTCTCCAACATTTCCTCAAATCCTGCCCTCCAGTGGCCTAGACCATATACTACCCGCTGGCGCTTTATCTAAGGGGCATATCTCCTATTTATATGAACTTGTCTTGCCAACTAGTGAAAGCATGGCTGAGAAAATTAAAGCAAACAGGGAAAGCGAATTGCAGATCAACTTTTCTGATCATATCTGGGGGAAGGCCTTAGAAGCTGTGAACTCCTCTTCCTCTTGCGCCCGGCTTAGCCTTATTCAGTTTAAAGTGCTGCACAGGGTTCACTATAGCAAAGCCAAACTTGCCAAAATTTACCCAGATTCAGTAGAGGATAAATGTAATAGATGCTCACTTTCTCCATGTGATTTAGCACACATGTTCTGGCTGTGCCCCAGACTGGTTGGGTTCTGGGAAACATTCTTTAAGACGGTCTCTGACATATTACAGACCCAGATTCCACCATCCCCCCACTTAGCTATTTTTGGGAGACCGGAGGACAGTAACACTATGACAAAAATTCAAATTAATGTAACTGCCTTCACCTCACTAATTGCACGCAGGAGAATTTTGTTGCAGTGGAAATCATCCCTACCCCCATCTTCTAAATCCTGGATAGGTGACGTTATGTCCTTCCTAAAATTGGAAAAAATAAAATTTTCTTTGAGAGGATCATCTGATAAATTTTACTGTCATTGGCAACCATTAATTAGTTATTTAGATCGGATTCCTGCAGGGGAACTTTTTCAGTAGTGATGTATTTTGACCCTGTCTGCTGTCTTGCCGACTATTTGAGGTGTTGCTGCCTGTCTGCCGCCCGTCGTGTCCCCTGCCTTCATGGAGGTGGGTGCCATAAAAGGTGGCGTATCAGTAGTCCTGGCCTTTATAGTAATCTATACATTTGTTCATTCATTTATTTTCTGTTCTAAGACCATTCTAATTGTTACTCGTTAAGTTACTCCCTGTCATTTATTTATCTATTTAAATGTATCTCTATTTATTTATTTATTTGTTTATTTACTGTATTATTACTTTCCTGCTTTCTATACCAACAACCAAGTTGTCCTTTGTCGAAGGGGTACGTGGGAGGGTTGGCATAAGGACCATGGGGTCCCGAGCCGGGGTAGAAAAAGGGGAAAAAACTGAGAATGCCCTATGCTACATACCCTTGTGCTGTACACTGTTCTGCTGCATTTTCTTGAATAAAATATGGGGGGAAAAAAAATAAATAAATAAAAAGAATGGAAAAATAAAATGAAATTGTGTAAACAATCAATTTGGTCACATCTGTTCTGTTTCTTCCTGTCTGGTTGGGTATGTTTGTTTCCTTTATGTTGCTGCTTAAGGACAACCCCTGGAGTACTGCAGGCGTTCCTTGCTTGGAAGAACGCAGGAAGATGAAGATAAACAACACGTTTTGAATGATTGTGGAACGTTTTATAGTCAACTGAGACCACGTTGATATGAGGCTGTAGTAGCGAGACAATAGAACCCTTTTACCATTATGTAATGCCCAGTGAATAACTTTCAAATGATTGTAACTAGTAATACGTAATACATTGCATTTTAGAAGTAACTTGCCCAACGCTGCTTAAAGGTACACTATGTACAGGAAGATGGTAGATTGTTGAGTCTCAGTTGTTAGCGCCCAGCTCACCCACAGACCCAAAGTGTCAGTGTTTGACAACCTGGAAATTAGACTCAACATTCAACTCTTTCTTCAGAGTTGCTTTTCGAACCTTTAAAAGGTGAAAACAAATCATAACCCACACACATACACGGAGGAGGCAGAATGTAGGAGAGTCATGTGTGATGTGCAACCCACGTGGTGCCATGGTAACCAAGAAGTAAAGAGGTGAGTGAGTGAGTTTTGAACAGGAACAAGGTGAAAGGTTCTTCTCTGTGCTTACCGCTGTAATACCTGTCTCAGAGCACATTTATTTTAAACCGTTTGCTTGGCAGGGCTCACAGATTATTTTTCTTTTAATTCTCTCCGCTGGTTTAAAACCAAAGCCTCCTTACGCTACCTGTGGCTAAAAAAATCAAGTGCTCAAGGAGCACATTCCACTTTATGTCTATGACCTTCGGCTGTTCAATGTAGAACTGGCAATAATAAAAAAAAAAAAGATTAATTTATGCAACCAAGAGCCAAATGATAGAGCTACAATAACATGCTGTCAGTGAATGGGACATCAGCTTTGCAAATTTTTCATGCAATACAATAAGTCCTGTTTAGATCGTGAAACAAACCTCCTCTGACAGGTGAAAGAGAGAGTGCAGACACACCATGAAATGTATATCTTCTATAGATGCCACGAGCTGCAGACTCTGCACAAGCGCAAGCTGCGTTTTCAGGGCAGGATTTCCTGTGTAATGAAAGCACCAGTCTGTGGGGAGTCTGACTGCTGAAGTCGGCTGTACTGACATTTGTATTATTAATCCTAAAAGGACAGGAATGCCCATCCTATTTCACCGCGGCTCATATTTATTGTGCTTCGGCTGTTGTGGAGCCGTTTTCAAAGGGGCTCAGTATTTTTCCTGGCAGCACAGATTAGAAATCACTTATGCTTCTGGAGTTTCATGTTGCCAAAGGGGTGTAAAAACACGTCCTGCAGAAGCTGGCACTCTGTCCTGCAAGTATTACATACATACAGAGAATCTCATGTGCATAATTGAAACCTCTGTCCACATTTCTCAGTCTGTTAGTTATTTATTTTCTTTGGCCTCAATCAAACAAGTAGTGATTCAAAATGTGTGCAAGATAACTGTACTGTTAGAATGTTTTTTTTTTTTTGGCACAGATGCATCCTGATTGATAACTTTTCAGGTGACAAAGACAACAAGGACTCAACAGTATCGTCTGCGGACGGTCTGTTTCAGTGCGACAGCGTCCATTTTTGATTTTTTTTTTTTGTAGCCCGAGGCCACTGGGACGTGAACAGCGCTGTCTCTCACTACATGGGATCCTGTGTCCTCTCCACCTTCTCAATAATTCAATGGAAAGAGGAGACGTCAGCTCTGGTATAATTACTGTGTGAGGGTGACAAGCTCCTCTGTCAAGGGCAAGAGCTTTACAGTAGTAAAGGGAACTAAAAGACACAGAAAAACAGCGTGTGCTGTGACACTGTTGGTGACAAAAGCTTCAGCTACCGGGAGCTGATGAAACTACAGGTAAATTGGAGGTAATGTGGAGAAAACTGTATTGTGACAACATTCATTAGCTGTTTTTGTGTTTTAGTAAGAACTCAACTCAGTGTCTTATTATTGCAGAGCAGCCCCAAAATGAGCACGAGCGGCACCATACTGCAGTTATACTGGAAGAAAAACAATCATTAGACACAGGTGCAACATTTAAACTGTATGCTTTAATGTGTGTCTTGTTTTTTTTTAGTGTTGCTCTTCAAGTTCTCAGTGGTCAAGAGGCAACGCGATAGGCACGGAGGTGTGTGGGATCTGATTTCAGCTCAGGGCCCAGCTGAGATGACAGACCCTGTTAACATAACACCAGCCAAACCCCAAACTTCCTGCTCAGAGAAACCCTCGGCATAAGCAGACCTGCCAAGATATGACTAAAACTGTTACTGTCACCGAGACCTAAAACCTGGCATGGGCAAAGTCTTGGCATGAAGCTCCTAGGTTTAAAATGAGCTAGACAAAGTAGGCAGTCATTAGAAGTGGATGTTTTGACACAGTCTCCCACAGGAGCCCAGGAAAAGGGTCTGGACCAAATTGTATCAAGTCTCACAGGGTAGGAGTGTCCCGTTCATCCTGATGTGAAATTATGAGCTGATCCGAGACCAGCACTGATGATGAAACTCTTCCAATGTTTCTGAAACTGCGCAGAATGGTCTAAGGATCTGAGGGCAAACCATGGATTTCATTACTATTTATTTCTCAAAACATTTGGGAAATATTTTATTGCTTAAATATCCAACACTCAGCCTCTGCCTTCTGAAAACATAATAAATATTTTAAAGAAATATAAAATCTACTCCAGTATCATTAATTCAACAAGACTCTACAGCCATGCCAGCGGCTCTGTGAGACTGTGCTGAGACACAGAGGTGCTTTTGAGCTAATTGCTAACATGCTCAGAATGACAAAGCTTACCATACTGATGTTTAGCCAGTAAAAATTGTTGACCTTCACCATTTTAGTTTACGTGTTGTAGCATGCTAACATTTGCTAATTAGCACTAAACACAAAGTATAGCTGAGGCTGATGGGATTGTTTTGCGGGGATACTTGAAGTGCCTTGAACGTGCATACTTTCTAATGGCCAGCAGGGGGGCGGCTCCACTGGTATCGTATTTGTATTGTATAATCATATAGACTTATGAGAAAATGACTGCTCAGTTGATTTATTACCCCAGTAAAACCTTTGCTAATGAGTGTTTGGTCACAATCACTTTATTCCAGCATGATGTTAATTTTATGAATTAGAGTCCTACTTAGATTGAAATAGGAGATAAAACAGGGTATGCTGAAGGTTGCTACTACGGCATGTCCTCTGGTTCTCTACCCAAACAGGATTTTCTCTATAGCCCCACCCTCTTGTCCAAATATGGGCAAAACCCCCAAAGATGACAATGGCTGTAATCATGCCAAATTCAAACCAGTGGGTGCGTTACAGTGAGTTTACATGTTGTCTCATAGCATTGGACAAACTGAAACTTTAGCTTTGGACTTTGTTGATCCAGCTGTGATTGACTGTATTTTGAGAGATGTCAGACTGAAGTGGGACCTGATTGGTCCACGTGAGTCAACCAATCTGTTGAAGACGGTCTCCCTTAAAATAATCTGATGGAGGTCTTTGTACTGAAACATTGTCTTAAAAATGTATTCCTGGTTGCAAGTGAGGAATTTCTTCGTTCTGATTTTGTCCACCCTTGGTCTCCTCCTAAACAGTCGATCCACAGGTGTGACAAGGTTTTTGCACTGTGAAGTTTGCTGATGGTCGGGGATCATACATGTGTCATCTGGATGTCTGTTGTAATTTTCATGGCAGTCAATTCAAATTCAGAGCCCACCTGGCTGAGGTTTTTTAAATATTTCATTAAAAAAAAATCATAATTTTATCTATGATCCCTGATTCACGCTATCTCACATCATGCATTAGTGTAAGGATCTCAGCAGATACTCAGCAAATATCAAGCCATGCTGCTGCGGGCATGTGGAGGAGAATAGCTTTGTGATAATTTCGAAGCCATATGTTACAATATTGTTTCAAGCCCACACGCTGAGCAGTAGGATTCCAGTGTAAAGCGAGCTAAACTCTTAAAGGACGTCTACAAAAGCAGCTATGAGTTGTTCATCTAGAAAACATCAAAAAGCTCCTGTGTCTCAACTTCGCTTTCTCCTTCCCTTCTCAATTGTCCTCCAAATCACAGGCCCGTAGCGTGAAAAGAAAAAATGCCAATATCAGAGGAAAGTCACGACACAAGTTGCTGTAAATTTGATCAGAATGAAATGTGTTGCTTTTTATCAAAAGGCCGGTGTTTGGCGGTCTCCCTGCCATGCACACCCCAAGGCATGCACATCAGAGGCCCGGCAATGAAAGGCCACATTAAGTGTTTGATGACAACGACGACGACACAAAGAGGCTGTTTGTAACTAATTGGGTTCCCTTCGCCTCACCTAGATTTTAATTATGATTTAGCACTTCAAAAAAATGTCTGCTGCAAATGGCTAGGTACCTTCTTTCAAGCTTCTTTTAACAGGTGGACAGGGGGAGTGGAAGGCAGGGCTGCTAACTAGCTTAGCATAAAGTAGCCTGTCGTCAGCCTGCCTGACTCAGCGCACAGCATCCCATGAAATTAATAGCGTTATGTTTGAAGCGTGACGCCTGATGAGGTGTGCTTTCTGGCACAACATGCTTCTAATGATGTTGTTATATCAAAGTCATTGCCGCTTTTAATTGCAATTATGTTCATCGTAAAACTTTTACTGCTAATTGACGGAAAAGCATCTTGGTACGGCAAACTTCTGTTTCCTCCCGCAGTTACACAGCCTACTTTTTGATTATGAAGATCTTGGGTGTTCTTAAATTTACACACATATGTTTTAACATTTAATGAGGTCACAAATCTGCTGTAGTTTCATGGCGGCCCTGCTCTCCTGCCACAGTCAAAATGAGAGGAATCAGTCTTCGTGGCTCGGCACTCGTTCGCTTTGGTCCAAACTGTTCATTTTGAGGTTTTGCGAGCATCTTAAAATGATTCATGCGCAATTGCAAATTATGATCTTGCCCGTCTTTTTTTTCCTTCCCACGATGACAGATTGCAGCCCAGAGGAAAGATATTCAGCAGCCTGGGAACTCGAGTGAAGACAGGTGATTCACTTCTAATGGATGTTAATGCTGTGGACACGACTGAGGATATTCCCAGTGGTGTTCACTTACAGCTAATTGATAATTGAGGTCTATGAAAAGATGCACATTAAATCAAGGCCAATGAGCCTGCCTATAAGGTTGCAGCAATTTAAAGAACAAGTCTCCAGAGTCTCTTAAGGTTTCCCACAACTGAAATGCACTCTAGATGAATAATTAAAGCGGAAATATTCTTTACTCATATTTCCTTACTTAAGACGTTGCTATTTCAAACATGCAGCATATGTATGATGTTGAAATTCACAAACACTTTCACCCCCGCCAACTCCAGGTTGCACGATTCTCTAATGATTTCCTTGATGCCTCCTTATGTTACTGTTAGATCCATGCCTCTCCTAATGAGAGTGTTTCTGTTATTTACTTAAGCGTAATGTTTTGTCCTGTCTAACATTAACAGTCTGCGATACGTTGCACATAAGTGAATGTATGTTCTGCTGCTCTTTGCCGCCCACTGATACCATATCATAGAGATTCATGAAGGCTTTTCAATTTTCCACATTAATTTTCTGTTTCCAGGTCAAAGGAAGTTGTTGTTCATGTATGTTGTATATGTATCTTAATCTGGCTACTAAATCAGATATATCAACATGTATAATAATGCGAATGTAGAACGAACATCACAAGGAAACTGGTGTGTAATATAATAAAGTGTGTTCCACTGTTGTATTGAGGCAGATCTTTTCATACATGTGAAACAAACACAGTTAGGTTGGTTAATTCATTTGAACTATATCAAGTCAGGGTTCAAGTCAGGACTTTGGAAAGGCCATTCCAAAATCTCAACTCTAGCCTGACTTATCCATTCCTTTACCACTTTTGATGTGTGTTTGTCTGTGTGATCAGTGGCAAACTTCCGTCAAACTTTAAGGTGCCGCGTCTGGCTTCTGGATGAGTCTTGACCATCCTTACCAGTTTTCTCTCAGCAGCAGGTATACTTATAAACAAATGTTTGCACAGTTGATCTGGGGACCTGTAACCTTTGAAAACCTTTGCAATGGCTCCAAGTGACTTTCCTGACTTTGTTCAAATGAATAATGCACTCATGATATACATGTTCTTCACAAGTGCGTGTTAACTTTTCACCATAACTGTACCTCTGCTCACCAAAAACACATTTGGACATTAATGTAGGAAGACATATATGTTTAAGTAAGCTTGCCAATCACCCTGCCTTGTTGTTGAAAACCATGAGGTTTGTACTTCTACGTACTATAAGAAGTTTTTAACATGTTATGAAACAATTTAATGCCGATGTCTCTACATGTCCTACACAAGTAAATGTAAAGACTGGGAGTTTCTGAATAGTTGTTAGAGTTATTTTCAGTGCCTGTCATCAGGTTGAATTAATTCATACAATTAGAACTATTTTTTATGCTGGAGTGCTGAGGATGAATTGAGTGGTCTCACATCCCTGCGGTCTGCTGGTACGGCAGCGGATACTTCTGCATCTTTTGGCAGGTGGCAGCAGGGGGAACAGACTGTGGCTGGGTTGGGTGTAGAATCCTTTAGAATCCTTTGAATTCTGCATAGACGCCTCACCTCAGTGATGTCACTGATGCTCGCTAGATGGGTATCACCATTATCACCCGCCGTAGAGCCTCCCTGTCCTGGGCCTACCTTTAAAATACAAACATTGCCCAAACTTCAACATGCATACTACTATTTATACTAAACAACAAACCCAGTGAGTGGTCCACATAAATGTCTCCATGTTACAACAGTTACAACTTGATTAATGATAGAAAACACCAAATAAATGCCCACAAAGAAGAAAAAAAAACGATGATCTTGAAGGCAGTTTACCCAAACAGATCAAGCGTCTTGAGACAAACAGAAGAGAAAACTTTGGTATTTGACTTCTAGCGTGCTTTTGCTCCAAACAGGTATTTCAAGAACTTTTTATCTGTCCCGATCCGTCCGGCCCGTGTGCACAGATGGCGTGGTTCCATAACAGTTTGAGGAGCTGTAATGGGATTGGAGCGACTGTGCAAACAGATCAGACAGGTTTAGCCGGATGATATCCTGTAACCGTTCTACCCAGCAGCCAACCATCCTGTTGTTAGCAAATTAATGACTCATTACCTGTTTAGGCAGTGCTAGCTGTGCCACCTCAGGTTACAAGGCCACCAAACCTGCACTTCACCCGCTGACTCAGATCTGATTAGTTGCAACTAACTGGCATGGCTCAGATGTTTCCCGGATTGAGTTTCGTGGAATACTGGTGAGGGACAAACACCGATCAGCTTCGGGGTTGTTTGTATTTAGAGCTCATTACTGTCCATTGATATTTTATCTTCTTATCGAGGATGGCTGGAAACACAAGCTAGTGTCAGTGCACAAGGCTGTGGTCATTTGAATGCGGTCCCTCCATGAATACAGTCTTTTTTGGCTTTTGTTTTTCTAATTATATTCATTCAGTGTATATAGTAAAGCTGCAGATCCTGTGCATGGATCTGTGCTTCTTTGTTTTGAGCACAATACCAACGCACACATCCTTTCTCTCTGTTTGCACAGAATCGTACGTATGTGTGTCTGAACAAATGCAGGTTAGTGTGTGTGTGTGTGTGTGTGTGTGTGTGCGTATTTTTCAAGGACAACTGGGACTCTCTCTGATCAGTCAGTTCTTGTATCTCTCTGCTCACTTTAAAACGTTTGTTCCTCTTGCCAAAACACAGGCCCATTAATAGTGCATGAATAAAATAAGGGAAAAAAGCAAATAGAGAGCAAAACAGCGGCAAACCACCAAACAGCCGTGTGTAAATATATTTAATATTCTCTGTGCTTTCAGCCCAAGCAACTCGGGCCTGCGCTCTTTCTAGTCAAACTCATGACAGCCGTGATTAATCTGGCTCTTTAAAAGAATACATCGCTGTATGCAAAACTAGTTTTTTGTACAAGTACATACAGAGAAAAGTGTTTTATTTAAACCCTTTTAAGGTGCTGTATCTTTATTTTAACTGCATTATCACACAAGGCTGAAGTGACCGCCCATTTAACACGCAGGCGTCCTTTTGATCTCGGTTCGCACAGGGCTAACTTTGTGCTCAGACTGATGTCCTTAATACTCAATGAAAATATTCCCATGAGAATTTACAGCGGGCCTGAAGTGGAACTGGACGGACGTGAACCCGACTCACTTCAGAGCTAATCAATGTGTTAGTGTTTAAGTGTGAGATAGGGAATGGCTTTGTCCAGAGGCCTTTCACATGGTAAGTGAGGCTAATCTCTTAGTATTACTGCAGCCAAACCAACCATTTCTAATGGCAGACAGTGGGCTTTTGAAAACTATTGAAAGCTGGGTGGTGTGATACACTCAGGGGAAATTTTCTGGCAAGCACTGAAATTCAGCTGCTCTTTTCTTCACATAACACACACACACACCAAATGTCTTTATCTTTCTCAATCAAAAAAATACACATTCCCCCTACACACACTCGCTGTATACGGTACCAGGTGGTGTGGTTAGTGCCAGATCTTGCTCTCTGCTCTCCTGAGTGCAATTGGTAACCTGAGCTGCCTGTTTGAATAACTCAGTTACCCGAAAAGCTTCCTCGCTGCAGGGACACCATAATGGACCGCTGCCCAAAACACACTTTGTCTAAGCTCCCGATATTCACTGACTTCCTTGATGAATACTGAAATTCAGCTCTCAAAGTCACTTTCACTGTCTTGAAGTTGCGGATGAGAAGAAAAAGAGCAGAATTAAAAGTTGGCTGCACAGATCGCCTCACGGGCGCAGCTTTGTATCCAAAATCTGTCGTCGGGGTGTCACTCGGTGTAAGTTAGTCGGTGTGAATGTGTCAGCTGATGGGACACGACAGGCATGCCCGGGGCCTCCTCATTTAATTAGGAGCTCGCCTTGTTTTGTGGATCTCACAACCAAACTTGTCTCCCGTCATCTCCCCGGGCATTTTTCTATTTTGAAAACCGTTCACTGTAAATTTAGCTGAGATGTTTTCTGCTACAGATGTAAGCTGCAGTTCTCCAGTGTTCTGCACCACATCGAGGCTTAACTGTGCCTTTAAATCAATATCAATGTGACGAGAAATATTTACACCCTGTAAACCCTGCACGATACTACCTTTGCTTCTGTTCTTATGTAACCGTTGGTCCAAACTTTGAGTCAGAAAGGTGCTTTGAAATTCATTTTGATGATGATAGCGAACACTCTCATGATATTTTAATAATTAGTTTATGGAGTGATGGACATGGGCAATGCATATGATTCTACACCTTTGAATCCTGTCTTAAGCTAGAGCTGAATTCTCTTCACGTCACCGTACTTATATAGTACAGTGTGTATAGTACAGTGTGAACAATGTGGTGACAGACTTCTGTGTAAAATTAAATGAGGACTTCTGGGAGTATTTGTACCGTGAATGTGAGACTCCCAGAAGGACTTTTAAACATGTGTCAGGTGTTCTCCGGCAAAACGTACCTCAGAGGAAATATTGCTCGTTCATCCATTAAAAAGCTTTATTTCCTGTCTTTTGCCACTTTCCCTTCTGTGTCAGGTTACAGCAAAAATATGACAAAGACAATGAAAGTAGTCATTACAATATGTACAGTACAATGCTGGATTTCAGTAATCACTTCTTTTCCTCAGAATGACAAGGGAGCTTTTCTTTTTTTGCGAGAAAAGTGCTGTATACAAAAGTTCAAATTGGAAGATCAGAACATGACATTAACACATTTTAATACAACCGAGAACCAGAAAAACATCCATTTTTCTAGTTCCTTCTAGGCTATGTAAACAACTACTTGGAAATGAACTAGATTCTGATTATATATTTTCACCATATGTAATCCACATATCCATTGCTGTATATATTGTATTTTTAAAATATATTTTATTAGGTCAGGTACAGGCCGACAAAGCATTTCACTGCACAATGTTTGCATTTTTTTGTAGTTTGTATGAGACAAAAAACACTTAAAATCTGTTAAATATAAAACATAGCCATACATCAATGACTAAGTAACATCTAATGAAAAGAGTTAAAACATAAAATCAGAATCAGAATGAGCTTTATTGGCCAAGTGCTTGTGCACATTAGGGCTGTCACATTATCAGATTTTCTTTACACGATTATTGTGCCCAAACAAATTGACCATAACAATATAATAAAAAGAGTTATATAAGAGAGTTACAGAGTCTGTAATCATAACTGTACACAAAACGTACAAAAAGATGAGTGAATAGTGAAAAAGCAACCAGATGAACTGATAAACAAAAGATGCACAAGTTCTAAAACCTGCACTGGATTAATTGCACGTTGTTATCATATGTGTATTATTAATCGATATCAACAGTTCATTATTTAACCTCACGGTTATCGTCAGTACTGGTATATCACAACACCCCAAGTACCCATTACAGGTAGACACATATGGCTTTTTCAGGGCCGATACCAATTATTAGAATTCAAGGAGACTGAGAACTGATATCTGGGACCGATTTCATTTGCAGTAAAAATGAAACCCTTCGTGTATAAAACAACCCGTGATGCAACAAACCTACGTACAATTTACTAAAGCACTATTCTTAGGAACAATTTTCATGTACTTCTACTTTATACTTCCTCTCTGCTGCATGTATTTGATACATTTAGTTACTTTGTAGATTCAGATTATTCAGTGTTTAGAGGCTGTCAGTCGGACAGTGTTGGGGACGGGACATTGTGTGAGAGGATGTTGCATCAGAGCCAAAGGAGCACATTTTTTTTTAACATGGTTTATTTTGTCAGCAACAGAAAAATCACAGATAACGATCATCTACAAATGCTGAATATTGGCCAGGGGTGGATGATTGGTCGAACCCTAGCACATGTACAAGGAGTGTGACTCTTAATGATCCTTACACAGAAATAGACATGCAGCTTGAAACAACAAGAACCAAGGAAATAAGTTACAGGTAAGGAATAAAAAGAATGGAGGTAGGTTTATATATGGTACTGTATACTGTCAACGGTCAACACCATTGACAGTATACACCAAGGAGTTAACTGTTGTACAGTGCAAAGAAATAATAAACAACCACTGAATAAATATGAGTACATGGGGTGGATGGATTATGTGCGTGTATACATGTGTATAAAATAAACAAAGCGTGTGAATAAGTGCTGTATATGCGGCCACATTAAATATGGATGTACTGTAGGACTCCCACACTTGTCTCTGTCACACCTGGAGTCCGCCCGGGGGCGCCCTCTATGGGCTCAAAGCGGTACTGCAGCGACAGGGGCGCCTCCTCTCTCCCCCCTCCTCCCTCCTCCTCCTCCCTGCTGGAGCCGGAGTTGCATTCCTCTCCTCTCCTCACCATTCACACGCAGGGAGCCGCCGGAGAGAGAGCACCGCCGCTCCGTGACCAGAGTGGAATGTCCCCAAGTTTTGGAATTTAAAACCATGGCGAGGATATCTGAAAGAAGGATCACTTGAATCTGTAAGTACCGGGAAAACTCCGGACTCCGCAGGGCTGTGCTTTTCTTTTTGAAATTTTTTTTTTATAACCGTGCGGAAGGGAATGAAGGAAGGAGCGGGTTTTTTTTTTTTTTCTTTTTTTTGGTTGGTGGAGCCGGCTGAAATATTTAGGTTACATTTTTCTCCCCCTCTGCACCTCCTCCTCTTCTCTCCTTTGCTCCTTGTGCTAGTGAGTTTGGCGTGTTTTTCCCCTTCCTCTGCTTCGGGTTTGGTTCCTCCACGAGTTTTTCTGAAGAGCAGGAGGCTCCAGCCGCGAAACATGGGGAGAAGAGAGGGGGAGAGAGCGCAGCCCGTGTACCCGTGTGTCGGTGTGTGTGGAGAGGGCAGCCTTGTGTTTGTGTCAGCGCTGTGTTCCAATGTGCGCCCCGGTGTGACCACCAGTCGGGATTTGTCCGCACCAAAAAAAGACAAATCTGCGGTTTAAACTGCGGTTTAAATCGGGCGCCGAGCGAGTCTCCGGCTCGCTAACGTTAACTTTAATTAATTCGCACATTTGTTCCCCTTTTGTGGTTTTTTCGCTGAACACCTGGCGCGCGAAACTAAAAAAAAAAAAGGCTTGTAAGTCAGCCCGGGTTTGGTGCAGTGTGAGCTGAGTTGGAGGGACGTCGGCTGCGGTAAAGAAAAGAAGAAGAAGAAGAAAAAAGACTTTTTTGGTGTGAAAAGCTTAGTCTTGCTGTGATATCGTGTGGAGTGTTGTTATTTTTTTGGAGAGGCCGGCGGGCTTTATCTGTCTGTTGGATTGCCTCGGAGGAGGAATGCCTCCACCGCCATGTATAATTACAGGTATTCACGGAGCTGACACTCACTGTCGCCTGGATAAGTAGTCCGGGGAGCCTGGAGGAGGCTGCAGCGTGGCTTCACGTTAGCACCCATGCTTGTTTATTATTGGTAGTATTATTATTATTATTCTACACACATACCTTTTGACTGCATCCAGCCCCTGGCTTTTTCTTAAACGGACCTCAGGGAGGAGTTGGGTGTCTCCAGGGTGCAACCGTTCCTGCTCGCCTCCACACACAAAAAAATCGATCCACCTATTAGCTTTGAAATAATTAGAAATTGTGTTGGTGTGGCGTGAAAAGGAGCGTTAATCTGCTAACGAACGGGAGGGCAATTTGTGAGCTTTGTTATTCGACAGCGAGCAATTGAATCTCTCCCCCACTGAGCAGGGATGGAGAGTGGTGAGGGCTGTCTGTGGGTGTGTAGAGTGCGCATCGGGTTGTCAGCTATAGAACATGCTCTCAGTGCTCCATCGGATTCTCCTCAGCTATTTTTTTATTATTTTTTTTATTTTATTTTTTTTAAATCAAATTCTGGTTAACCAAATTAGACTACCCACCCCCGACCCCCGCATCGCTGCGTGAATTCATTTCGAGCCCCATTTAAAAAAAATAAATAAATAAAATGTATTCATGAATCATATTAGATGAGCAACGGCTTAAGCATTCTTTTTAAGCAGGAAAAAAAGGAGGGGAAGTGGGGCCAGACAACAGCCTGTCACCCCCCCCAAAAAAATCACTGCAATATGGAAGCAGGACACCTGAAGTGGATTTAAGACATCATAATAAACCTATTGGTAACTGACTGGTGCGTTCTGTCTCCTGTGCCGAACACTTGAACGTCCTCCTAAGACACAGGCGCTGTGTGATAACTCTTTATCAGAAGTGACGTGACCCAGTTTTGCAGTCAAGCAGCAGCTCCTTATTGACAGTTCAGTGGGGTGACCACCGGCATTCACATGTAAATGACGCGGGGTTTGAACCGCGACATGATTGTTTGTTTAAGAAGGTGGTGCCCAGTCACAGCTCCAAATCATTCAACCACATCACAGCCACCCGACCCAGCCACACAACACCAGTGTGCCTAAACAAGCGTCACTTTACATGAGTGGCAGTAATGTACCATAACGTAGTGTTGACTCTCTTTGTGCAAGCACACGGCCAGTTATTTTTTTTAATTTTTTTTATTTTTTTACATTTTATAAACCAAACAGCTAATTGATCAATCGAGAAAAGGATTGACAAATTGTCCAACATGAAAATAATCCTTGGCTGCAGTAAAAGTACATAAATATTTGCTTTACTATAGCTGTAAGGTGCTGGAAAAACTTTCAAAATGCAGCTTGTAAAAGCTTAGAGTGCTTAAATCTGACTTGGGAAAACATACAGGACCCGTGTATGTAGCTGACACTTGTCTGGAAATTACAAACGGTTAAGAAAACCCCTGATAATCCAGAGTAGATATGTGGATTATACAGATATTTGTATCACGTGTGTCCAAACCACCACCCATTCTGTTCTGACTGATTCTGAGGCACTGTGTAGGTTTGGAGGAGAATTTCAAACTGATCATTTTGATATATACAATACTAATGAGGTAATGATGCAAACTCATAACCATAACTGAATAAAGAAGCCATTCTCTGAGGAAATCAAGGCCCCCAGTACACTATTTGAGCTAGAAAGGTGGCAGGGTCTGCCAAATATAAACAACGTAAAGCAGTATGCATCTTTGTCTGTGTTGTCCTTTAAGGTCAGTCTGTTTATTCAGTCATGAAAAGGAAGAGAGGTTGTTTATTAAGTTTGTTTAGGCATAACAAGTTATTGAAGATCTCCCTCTTCTGATTAAGATTTTTGCCCTAAAACTTTATAGTGCACCTTTAATCTACATGAAACAATCTCACCTGGACCATTATTCAAAAAGTTCCCACCACATGCAGCCGATGTCAGAAATTCTTTATTATTTTGGCAAAACTGCGACCTTGCACGGCATTTCACATGAAAGCCGGCAAGCCAGCCAGAAAATTACGAGCAATTTGCCTCAATCTTCCCTAATTATGATACAGATCTGCCCCACAATAGAGCAGCGGTGTCATGAATTTTTAAAGTCTGCCCTGTCCGGTCTGGCTGCCGCTGGCATGAAGGGTAAATCTGTGATGTCCAAACTTTGGAATTCGAGCTGACATGTGCACTTTGCACCCCTCTGCTCCTGTCTTTGTGTGCCCCCCCC
>OMLP01023335.1:20827-34994 GCA_900302685.1 Spondyliosoma cantharus | reverse complement strand
GTCTTATGCAGACAGAATCACTTCACAGAAAACCAATAAAACCAGTCAATAAAGGGAAAAAACATTTAAGTTTTTCGCCGTAACAAAACAGGCAGTTAGCCTTCTTAAATCCTCCACGCGATCCTACTTCAGCTGCAAAAAGAAGGGTAGATTTTGAGTAGCTTTAGCCCTAAATCACTTTGGAGCACTTCCCAGCCTCTCACCTCCCCGCGTTTACCTCGCAGTAGCCACTTTTCTACAGAAGGGCCAAGTGGGATCTGTCAGGTTTTGTGGCCAGCTCCAAACTTTTCTAAGCTCTGACTGAAAGCAGGGTTAGCTTATTTTAAAACTGTAGCACAGATGACAAATGATTTCTGTTAGTAACAGATGCCTAAAAGAACCACAGAAATGTTATTTTGAAGAAAACTGGAACATAAATAATAGTGCAAGTCTGTAAGGCTTCGTAAGAGGCACATGGCTACTTACTCTACCCTAATCACAGTGTCCTTCTCTGAGAAATAGTTTGGATTCCTGTCAGCAATCACTCCATGCTTATGGTGGAGCCAAATTCAAGTTGTCAAACAACAGTCTGAATTTCCCCTTAAAACTGAGCTGAAGCGGCATAGAATATCCTACACCTCCTCCTCCTCCTACTTCTACCTCCTTTTCTTTACACCACCTCTTTGTCAGCTCCCTCTTTTGTGCTCCTCTCAAAGGGTTAAAGAGGGGAGAAGTGATGAGTAGCCCGCCGAGTCTGGCCTTCATTGTGCATTGGCATTGTGCCACTGCATAGCATGTCGACTATAGACACATGTACAAGGGACTTTTCTCTATTCACATGTGCTACAGTTACCCAGTAATACTACCTTTACCTCATGCAAATCTATGCAAATGCTTTCCAAAGGTTAGTGACATTGGCTGGCTAATGACAACACATTTTATAGGAAGCTCAATGCAAAAGGGCCTCAAATAAGGCTTTAAAACTTTAATTTTGCATATCATTGCTTCTCTCTTGGCCTACAACCTCCTCGTAGACGCTGCTAAACAGCTTGGAGACCGTCCTACTAGCATCCAACAACTTTAGACAAAAGTTTTGGGATGCTCCTCAAAGACCGGTTGTTTTCCCTCTGGTCCCTCAGTGGAAACATGTGCTCAAGGACCATAAAACCCCCGTTTCTCCCCTTTCTTCCCTTACATAGCTTGTTAAGGGGAAAACCACTCGACAGCATGTTGTGCAGAACATCGGCGGCTGCTCAGCCTAATTCTTTTAGCAGACCTGGGCTACCTCCACGCCACAACGACGTGAGTCCTGGGGGTGCTTTTAAGTCGTCTCTCCCTCCTCGACCCCCTGCGGAGGGGAGGTAAGCAGAGCAGGGGGAGTCTGGGAATAAGTACTCCAGGCCAGACAATGGCGGACCTCCTAGAAGGGGGTGGGGTGTTGATTGTACCCAGAAATGGAAGAAGAGCAGGAGGAGGAGGGTACGGAGGGGGAGGTCAGAGGTTAGACTGATCCCTACTTTAAAGGTGGAGTGGGGCCATGCTGCATTTATTGCCACGGCCCTCGTGTTGCTTTTTGCCCAGCCTGGGGTGGACCTCTGAGCTGCTACTGCATCACGGGGGAGGGGCATTTGGGTGGGTGTGAGTGTGAGCCACGCATTGCTATCCCATGATGGCCCAGTTGTGCTTGGTGACCTCTGACCCCTGCCTCTACTCCTCTCACCAGGAGCTGTCACACAGGTCAGCGGTGTGCCAACTCCCACGTGAGGAGAGGTAGGGTAATGAAGAGTGGCTGTAAGTGTTGCGTCTGCCTATTTTTGCTCCAGCGAGTCTGTTCTTTCAGCTGGTAGGTTTTCTGGAGCAGATAAGGAAGCAGAGCATGTGATGAAGTAGCCAGCAAACATGAAGGAATGCGTCAGCGATACCATTCAGCTCTTGTCGGGCCACCGCATTCCAAATTAAATGGGGTGTGTAACTTGTGACTGGTGTGATGTGCTGATGCGTGGCAGCTGGGAGGAGTAGCTTCCTTTCTCTCCAAGTCTTTCTCCTGGGGACCGCCCCCCTCCTCCTCTGCCTCACCGAGATCCACGATTCCCCTGATTCCCATTGCATGTGCAGGAATGTGGCTGTTCTGGTTGATAGGCTTGGCTCTCCATTTTTACCCGAGTGTGACCTCATTTGGCTCTTGAGATCAGCGTGACATGGCCCCTGGTGCACCAGCAGACTCTCTCCGCCTGCCCTCTGACACATGACGGATAGTATTTGTCCAACTGGCACTTGAGGCTACACTGAATGTTGAGTGCAGCTTGAAAACAATGCCATAAAGCCAATGATTAATTTTCGAGCAGACAAACGGGGCAGGAAAGGCTACATTATCCAACCAAAGACATCATCGAGCTGAAACATTAGTCCTTTGTGACCTTTCTTTACAAACTCCTAAAGAAGATACATTAGAGAGGCATCGCCACATGTGCTCTTCTCAAAGCATGGCACAAGCTGTTTTTAGCTCATTCAAGAGGCACACCTCATCCTGCCCTCGGCAAGTCAAACTTGGCCACAGCAC
Organism: Spondyliosoma cantharus; assembly: GCA_900302685.1. Classification (NCBI taxonomy): domain Eukaryota; kingdom Metazoa; phylum Chordata; class Actinopteri; order Spariformes; family Sparidae; genus Spondyliosoma; species Spondyliosoma cantharus. The sequence goes on along the minus strand of OMLP01023335.1, from coordinate 32,455 downwards.
AGACACATTTTCAAAAGTAGCCCGTCTCCCAGTCTGCTTGTAGCTGCATCAACATAAAAGCCTTGAGCGTTCAGATTTGTGAAAGGGCGGGATAGGAGAAATCTGAACAAAATGATGCCAGAGCGTGCACCTCGGCCAGAAACGGCTGAGGGAAAAGAAAAAGACAACAGAGGGGTGAGGGAGGGAACTTGGCAACACTAGCTAACTCCGAACAGCAACAAGGCGGCTCGCACCAAAGAATTATAAATAATGTTGTTGTGGAGAGAAGCTCTCTGTGCAAGGCAGTGGGAGAAGAGAGGAAAGTGTGGGAAAAGGAGGATGACAAAAACTCTGAAGAAGCTGAGTCAAACTTTAATTAAGGACTAAATGCAGCATTGGAACAGCCGCTGTTGCTTGCGCCACCCCGCCACACTGGCTTAACAGCTTTTTATATATTGGAGCCAAACAGATGTTAAGAGGGGGTGGCGTTTTTATCAGATGAGAAGTTTTGTTTCAGGGAAGGAGAGGATATTAAACTCTCCTTCTTTTCAGAAGGGTGATTTCAGGGAATTAGAGTTAAGGTTTTTGGTGAGCTACGGTTATTTTGACACTGATCTTGTTAGCTCCCTGTACAGTTCAGTGTGGTAGTCACTGTAGAATAGAAATAGAAATATGATTGTGCAATAATAGGGTTGTTATTATATTAATTTCATTTGACATAGTTGGCATTTTACTCAACTGATTGCTTCCATTCACATGTCCGATATCAAATGAGTAAGAAAAAAGGTGTTGTATCAAGTTCTATATTGGTATCGGTTTCACTGTAGGGGTACTGATATTTGTGCTGGGATCGTAATTCTTTATGGGATACCCAGCCCTACCTACCCGTCCTTCGTGGTCAGGGTTGTGGCATGCTAGCTACATCCAACTCTGTGCAGCTCCAAGAGTGTGTCTCACTTTCACATGTTTATCAGCTTGCACTTGGTGGAGTTTCAGTCTCTCCCTCTCGTCTGATCCAAGTGTCTATCATCGTGAGTGTGGAGAGATGCCATTTTGTTGTGCTCGCTCACCTCCTTTATCAGTGTATCCGTCTCTCCCCCTCTCTCCCTCTTTCTCATTCTGTCACTCTCCTATGGAGGACGTGATGAAAATGGCTGTTTAATCATGCAGAGAGGTCAACCAATCAAAGGGCCCGGGCCGAGTGATTTAAGGGCCTATTCAGAGCACAGCTGGAGGGAGAGGGAAAGGGAGGGCGACGGGGAGAGAGAAGAGAGAGATAGACGGGTTGGGGTTTGATTGCTGTATGGCACAGGTCACCTCTCATCCACTTACCACTGGTCTCGTTTCACCAATAATTTTCCCTGATAGATTGATGTATAGGCAAGGAGTTGAATGGATGGAGTGGGTAGAGGGCGGATAGGCAGGGAGACGCGCACATTAAGCGCGGAGACCCGTCGTGATGAGATACGTACACACACTCCAAACTCACACGACCTCATCAACAGCGATATAGACCCACGTCTTCTTCCCATTAACTTTGGCGGGCCGCTTCCACTGTAACTGCCAAGCTCACACACACACACACACACACTCACACACACACACATGGCGTCTGCAGACAAGGCAGTTCTCACCTGAATGTCAATGGGAGAGAATGACAGATGGTTGGGAGGAGCAGGGGAAGTTGAGACAGACAGAGACAGTGATTGTCTCCTGTCTCATTCTGCTGTCACACACACTCCCCCTCGAAATCAAATTTATGATATAGATATTGTAAACAGGCTCAAACTGAGTTTGACTGCTAATACCAGACACGCAGCTGAACTACCTTTCTGTTGTCGTTCAAACAAGACCTATACGTCCTCCGCTTCGGCTTCACACACATTAACGCCAGAGCAGAATTTTATAGCCGCTTGTATAATTCCGTGCTCTTAACAGGATTATCACGTCTCAATGTCATTAAAGTGGTTACAACAATGTTTTTACACTGGGTTTTCACTGAGGCAGACAGTGCGGGCAGATGAGGCAGAGTATTTCTTTATGTGGTCACCTTATGAAAAGTTAATGCAACAACTCCTGCCCTGAAAGAGTCGTAAAATGGATAGAAGTGTCAAGAAGAGTAGAATTAATGGCTGAGAGGCTGAAAGTTGGTGCCAGTGCCTTCAGTTGTAAAGTACAGTTACGGTAGTGACCGCCACTCACCCTTTTAATGCCAAAAATGACTACTTCTGTACCTGGAGGCAGACCTGGTTATGAGCTGAGTCACCCAGAGCTGATAACCCTTTTTTTACTCCTTCACACATGACAGCATTGACATTGAAGAGTTATTATTCAAGATTCAAGATCCAATTGAATTATCATCATACAACACAGGATTGTATGACACAATTGCTGTTTACATCTCTTTACACTGCTCAAAACCCCCCTGCCCTAAAATCATATAAATGAATGAATACAATAATCAAGTCATAAACTGAGGAAAGTTTTACTGTTTTACTCTATCTTGCGGTCTCACAAGAGCGGATACTTCGGCATTGCTTGACAGACGTCAGCAGGCTGAATAAGGCTTACAGCTAAGGACAAATGTGTAACAACACATCAGTAGAAGACGTCTTTTATAGTTGTTTCAGGTAAGAGGCTGATCGCTGTTGAGGTTCTCCTAGCAATTTGAATTTGGCATCTCACATGCTGCAGCTAGTAGCATGTAGCAAGTAGCTGCAACATTAAGTATAAAAAAAGTAATCTCTGAGTGTCTTGTTATTGGTTTGCTCTATTTCGATGAAAGTGTAATGTAATGTGTAATGTCTTTTGCTTGCTCTGAAATTGTGTGTATTCCCTCACAGTAGCATCAGCAAGAAAGACTGAAGGGAGTTTCACCAGGTCCTGACAGAAGTATTGCCTGATAAACTTTATTGAGTCAACAGTATTGACTTTGGCTTCTGTTCAGTCATCACCCTGACATGGCAATTTTCCACAAGGTTTCTAGGTGACGCTAAATGTTTGAAAAGGACGTCTGTCACTCCAGCTCTGTATTTTCTGCCTGACTGACTCTCTTCAGTGTTTTCCTCTTCTTTCTGTCCTTTATGTTTCCTCTTCGTGTCCATCTCCCAGCAGGCTGAGTGTGGGTTCAGATTTGCACTGTGACTGTGCCTTTCAGCTCAGTTAAATTAACAACCCGCTAGGTAAATTTTTGTTTTGCATTCATTTGCTATGCCCTGATGCATGATGCTGGCAGTTCCTGCTGAGGGTTGTTTGCAAAGAAATTACATTTAATGCTGCCAAAAGAGAATAAAGTACCACAATTCATTGATTTCCACAGGCAAGGACAACCTGTTGTGCAGGGGTAAAGAGTTTGCTCACCAGGGTTACCAGATTAAGCTAATAATAAGAAAAAAGTTAATTTGAGTCAATTATTTTCCACCTTTTATTCTACTGTTGGGCCAATAGCCTTAGACGATGCAACATCACTGATTTGGCGGCAGACTCGGTTAACCTTTGAGGGTATAAAATGTAAGAAAAATAGTGGAAAAAAGTCAGTCTGCAATTAAACATCTTCAAATAGCTTGCTTTGTCTTAAACAATATTTAAAAATCCACAGATGCTCAATTCACAATGATGTAACAGAAGGAAGCAGCAGATCCTCACATTTCTTTGAGCAGCTTAATATTTCAATCAGTCAATTAATCAATCATTAACATTTTCTTCTCATATTCTATCAATTTACTAATTGTTTGAGACCTTAATCATGATAAAGATCTCCTTTTTCTCCACAGTGTACTCTGATATATCTGCAGGGAGATGAGGAGCGGTATCCGTGTCTGTTTCACAGCTGCAGTGTTCAGCGGCAGAGATTTTGATACTCTGTGCTCACCGCAGCCCTGCTCGTGTTTCTGATACAGCCGACGAGTTAGTATTTGTAGAGTGCCACTCCAACAGATAGCTGGCCTCTTCCTCTCTCTGTCTCTTCCTCCCTCCCCATCTCTCTGACCTTGCGTCGGCGTGTGCTGATGAGCGCTGAGTGGATACACTCGTGAGTGGTGTGTGTGCGCGCGCTGCAGAAACCGTGGGAGCTCCATTTGTTGTGTAAATGCAAGCCGCTAATTGACTGCCGGGCACGCAGCCTCTCCTTCACCGGCTGAACCCTGCCCTCCGCCGGGTCCCGGGGATCCTGCCAGGGGAATGTTTGCCCCCCCGTGCACACACACATCCACACGCGCTCAAAACACCCTCCTTTTCTCCCTCCTCCTCTGTCGGAGCAGGCCTGGCACTGGGCCAAAGTGAGGATGGGCACAGCGCAGGCCTCTCTCTGTTCTCTGTCTGCCTCTCTGTCCAGCGCTCATAATGAAAAGCTACACAGCATTTACGCACCGTAACGTGCTGTGCTTTTTGACACTCTTTTGATACAATTTCTCATCTCGAAAAACTCAATGAGGTCTCTTATAAACCAATTTCACAATTGCACAAATTTGATCTTTTTCCGAAATTTGAAATCCTACAATCTTTTGCAGTAGATGCGAGCGCTAATAATGCCGCTTGTAGATGAAGTAACCCTCTCGACACTAATGCCAACATTGAAGCCATTGTTAAGTTAGGGCCCAGTCCACTAGCCACAGTAGCCATATCAGTGTAAGCCTCAGTGGTAAGCCCGCGTGAGACACTTAGCCCAACTGTTGGTTGGCTAGAGGCCCAGTCTGATCTCAACCACGCTGAAACAGAGCGGTTTTTATGTAAGGCTGGCTGAATTAACAGCCCGTAGCTACAGATAATGCCCTCTTGACCTCTCCACTGAGTGTTTGTGTCTCTCTCTAATTTCGCATGCAAGTGCCTATATTCAGATGTCGGGGGTAATGTTGGTGTTCTATGCAAAAATATATATGATGTAGGAAATGGTGGGTGGACAAGGGTCCAAGGGTTTCCTGATACAGAAGAGTGTTTAGACATGTTGCTGGCTCATGTATGCAAAGAAATCTGCGTTGTAAAATTGACAGAAATTGAAATTGTTCACAAGGCCCAGAGATGGCTTAGTGGTAGTTAGATTGTGCAGAGTTATTGTTGGGTGCATCATGGAAACTGTTACGAAGGACGTACAATCAGAATTACAATACTTTGTGGGTACAAAAACACGCACGCACACACCCAGGATTAGACCGCCCGTGCTCAGGTTTTCCCAGGCCAGTCCATTGTTCTGCAGAGGTAAACATCAGGGAGCACCGAGAGGAACAGACAAACAATAAACTGACACACTCTCCCGTAACACTCTTGTTTAGACTGCAAACACAAAAGAGCGTGTGCGTGTGTGCGTGTGTGCGTGTATGTGCGTGCGCCATTAACTGCAGTCCTGAGAAACAGGAGGAACGTCAAGTTGTGGCGTGGGACCTGGTGCAGAAGAATGGCAACTTGCCAATTTCATGCCATTAACCTTCCCACGGTTCGAGGCATCCAAATGTCCGCTGTGTCACTTTTCCATTCTCGGTGGTTCAAAAATGCTGAGAATGCAGCGGATTGGCAGCAATTCAGTCCAATAGGTAGCCACAGTTAAATTCTCTGTCATGTCAAGCTTGTTTGATGTGATATTCACAGTGTACTTCACAGTATTTGTGCACGGTATGCACAAGAATGGTGCTTGACTTTCAAAACTGGCTTACCTTTAAATGTTAAGGACTATTGTTTTAGGCGCTCGATGGCAGCAAATGAGACACAGAGAGACAAAGGCAAGGATTTAACATCAAGCTCGCCACTTATGCTCCAGAGACAACAACAATAGGATTAGCTGGCACTCTAAATAACTAAAGCCCAGGCCAAGCCTCTTATACTGACACAAGACCCTTTTAGATGTATGTTAATGTGGTCACCAGTCATTTTAATACAATAATTTGCTTTAAATGTGCAAAATGACTGCTGCTAAAGATGGCAAATACGTACTGAGTTGTCCAATGTACTGACTGCTGTTATGAAGGATATTGAGGATATCACAGTCCCTGTCATCTTTCCTGGTTGTGTTTACATTTCACAGTGTCATGTACTAAACCAGTGGAGCTGTTAATTCCCAAAGTTGCCTAACAAGTCTGATTCACCGCAGTGGCAACAACAGAAAAGGAACATCCAGTATCCACAAGTGGAATCAGGAAAAATAGAGTTGGAATGAGAGGTTGATTTGAGGTTATCACTGTCGAGGACCACTAAAATGCATTTCCTGTTTTGATCGCCACTGTAATCCGCACCTCTGCTCCGCGAACACATTTACTGCCAATGAAGCTTATTGAATCATATTGACTGTATGCGGAAGCGGGGAGGGAAAAGAGAGAGAGAGATAAAGAGAGAAAATGACAGGATAGGCTGCAAAAGTGGAGCGAGGGAATGAAAGGCAAAAAAGAGGAAGTGAAAGTGAAAGATGAGCAGAAACGTAGAGTAAAACCACAGAGCTGGGCGGGAGGATGAGGAGCGAGGGAGTGAAGAGGAAAGCGCGAAAGTAAGAGACAGGGAAAGAGCAAATTGCTCTTCCCCCCCTGCTAGCTGCACCAGCAGTATTGCAGCCAGACAGGCAATGTTGAATCTGAGTCAGCAAGACCTGAACTGGGGCCCTAGCCTGTAGCCCCGGGGCCTCTTGGAACACACACACACACACACACACACACACACACACACACACACGCGCACACACACACGCACACTCATGGACTCATACAGACACGGTGTCAGACCTGTCGCTCCATTCTCTTCAGCCCTCCAGCTCCTGCCCTAACTATAGCTGTTCAGCCAACCACTCTTAATTAGTAGCTGTTGCTGCCGCCTGCCCTGCCCCGGCGCCACTGTGGTAAAGCCCCAGCCCCACGTCTGTGTGTGTGTGATGGGTTTCACTTTGTTTACTCTGTGCATCGGCTGCAATGGTTGTGCTGTGTATGCATGCTTTCTATGTGATATTCCGTACGCATGGAGGTGTTACAGGTGGAGCAGAAACAAACAAAAGATAACATTTTGCTGTGTCTGCTCAGCAGATTTTGGCAGTATTGTGCATCCTATTGTTGTACCACATGCTCTGTCTCTTAAGTCTCCTTTTAACTCCATCTTTCACCTGTTGCCGCTCAATAGAGCAGCCACTTCTAAGCTGCCTCCACAGAGGAGAGCTAAAAAACGCCTTTTCACTGCCACTTCTGGAAGATCACATTGAGTTAGTGCGTGAGGGTAGACGTGCTTGGGAGGCTAAAGAGACTCAAAGACTGTCAGGGAAATCTATATTTCCCCTATTTCCGATGATCTGGGAGCGCTTTAGTAACAGACTGTTGACTTCACAGTTCCAGGAGATGGCTTCAGGATCTGGTTTCACTGTTGTTCTTGTTGAGGTTTATGCCTGTCAAGAGAGCCAAGTGTGTATTCGCTTTCGTGCACATTTGTGTGTATTTATTGCTTAAATACTTGGCCGTACTTCAGCGACCACAGGAGACGAAGACGGTATTACACGCAGTTCTCTTTCTGTCTCCCTGCCTGTGTTCTAACTCCATACATTCTCCCCCCTCCTGCCTCTCAACGCGTTCTGTCATGTTCATAGTCACGAGGCGGCGCGAGGGTCTCGTCCAAGCTGTGGATTAGGCTGACATATTTCTCCCTAAGGACCCCCTCCCCAGTACGAACACATAGCTGGAACAACTCTGCCAGCCAACTACCACAGCCACGGGGCCTGCTAATGAAGACCACATTACAGCAAGATAAAGAACGAGAGGGAGAAGGCTAGCTTAGCTCAGCACAGGAAACGCCACAGCTGGGAAACAGACAGTGGATAAACTTTAACTAGCCCCACATGCACACTTTCCATGCACACACACTCATATCTGCTCCCGGAGGAACACAGGCCACAACCCAGCAACACAGTGACCCAAATTAGCGGCGCCGCAGCCCCCTTTCACTCTGAGGCTGCATCTAGGCCACACAGAGTCACGGTCGCTGGTCGAAGCACCTCAAGCAACGTCCAAACAGTGCCCGTTCACACATGACCACAGCAGTGCATACATTGATGGATGACTCAGAAATCCATTGTGAAGTGAGAGATTTGGTTGTGTGCTCAGCCGGGAGCTTGTAAAATAAATGTCTGAGAGTGCGGCGCTGCAGTTGAGGCTTTCCAGGATTTCTCTTATTTGACATGATAACAGCTTTAAGAGGTTTTTTGGTGGTGGTCAAAGCGGTTGTGGTCAGACTACATAATCTGCCGATCTCTTTTACTCCGAGTCTCTTATTTTCATCCTTCCTCCTACTTCCCCTGAGCATCAGCTTACAGAGAAGCTTTAATGTTCCAGTGTGTTTGTTAAGCTCCATATGTAGCTGCACAATATCCCTTCTTTCGTGACAGTGTGACGTCTGTGAGTACCCAAAAAATTAGATCAAACTTAAGAGTGCCGATCTGAGCTTTAAACTGTCTGCATCTGTTCACGAACGCACTAATTTACTGGCCCATTGAAGACCATGAAGCTTTAGTTTTAATCAAATTTGCTTGCGTTTGCATCGTTTGACACTACAGGTTGGGGAGAATGAATAATGTTTTTGTTTTTGTCCCCTCATAAAGCGAGTTGTCTGCCTTTTGAGTACGTTTCAATTGCATTTAAGATGCTAATGTAGCCTTTGGGGTGAGCAGAAATGGCTAGAGTCTGCCAGTGCTTTGTTTTGTCCCAGTTATTCATTAGGCTTTAATAATTGCTTCATACAAACACCAGGAGAAATGTATTCACTCCATTCTCCCCTCGGAAAGGTCAGGCCGTATAGCAAGACACCTCCCGACACGCAGATTCACGATTCATGAGTCAGTCGAGTCGGAAAATGTGCTTTCTCTTGGACGATTGAGCTGCAGTGTGTGCCTCTGAGTTTAAGACAGGCGTTGAAATTCAAATGAGGCGTGCAGGTCGAGACTTGAGTATTCCTCGGGAGAAACAGAAAGCAGGGGTCTTCTGAGGATGACTCCTTTTTCTCTGCGGTGGCATTGTGGGTAGAGGTCACGAGCACGACTCTGGTGACAGCTTCTTTTCGTTGAGCGAGCCTTGACCAAACCCCCCCCTTGTGAAATCACAAGTTTTAACAAGCCAGAACAGATCATACAAGCCATCCTTCAGCACGCCAAGGGAAGGGTCAGCCGACCTGCAGAGGAAAGTGGATTGCAGTGCAGCGATGGAGACCGGCTTAGTGCTGAATCCCATTATCAAACAGCGTTTGTCAAATAATAGGTCAAGGCCCACTTGTACCAAAGACATATTAGGTTGTGGTTTTAATTCCAGAGCTTTGTGGAACTGATTTTGCTCTGCGCAAAGTGATTTGGTAGAGAACAAAAGGTTTCTTGTATCAAATGTGTTCAGACACTGGACTGAGGGCAAAGTTTTAGCTCCCTGCTGAAGAGAATACATTGATAACAAGGCTGGCAATATCTACAGGCCCCATAGCACAAATATTGCTTTAACTTCGCTTTATATTGGGACCACAGTTGTTCATATTGATATTGATTATTTTTATGCACTTGCATGACTTTGTTGTCAACAATGGCAGGCACTTAGTAAAATCAAACACTAACAGTGCTGCTATACAGCCTGTCCTTAATGACTAAAAGCCCCCATGTCTGTGCTTTATTCAGTTTTTGCACCAGCGTGAAATACATCCAAACAGTAATTACCGACGCCATTTTCTTCACTTTGAAGCCGAGGGACCCAGCTAGCATAAACACCCAAACAATGTACGATAATGGCGCTCAAATAACACCTCAGCCATATTTTCAATGTGCTTTGAAAGTGGCAGTGAGTGGCTGAAATAAGCGAGAGATTGGGGAGTTATGAGTGGCAGTAGTTCCCTGGGGGACCATGGAACATGGCAGGTCATTTGCCTGCCCAGTATTGGTGTGATATATTTGTACACCACGGCGAGGTGGCCGGCTGAGAATGCGGGGGAGGGCGGTGGAGAGGTGGCGAGGTGGAGAGGTGGAGGCAGCGAGGCGCTTATTCAGCAGGCTGGAATGCAATAGGAACAGAGTGGAGACTTAATCAGAGCGGGGCAAATAACATTTAAACGCATTGAAATCCACGGGGAGCAGAGTGTTTCTTATCTTGTAATGATTGCATCCCCCAGTGAGGCTGTCTCTGTCATGCACAGCAATATTCAGACCTGAGACTGAAATTACCAGTTTCATTCATCTCCTCTTTAGGGTACACTCTGTGTGGGGCTTTGTTAGGAGAAGCTTGTCTTCTTACCGAATTCTCTTGTCAAAAAAGTTGGGGAGCGTTCAACGAAGATTGCACATGTGCAGCTTCGGGCCCTTAACATCCGGTTCAGTGGTCGTCCTGTGAGCCACAATCCTAACAAAAAGAGATTTTTCATATCTACCTCGGTGAACAAGATACTGATATATTCTGTCCCTCTTCTCTCCTGTCTTTCTTTTCCCTCTCCTCCCCTCTTTGTCTCCGGCATTCCTCTCACTCACCACTCTTCCTCTCATCTTGCCCTGCTCCCACCAGTCTCTCCTTATCTCTCTTCCTCTGCGCTCACATTTTTGTCTTTCCAACACGTCTCCCTCTGTGTTTTTCTTTCTCGCCGTGTCTTGTTCTTATCCTCCCCCCACACTCCTCCTCCCCCGGAGTTCTTCTGGGCTCTGTTGCTGTAAAAAAACCGACAAGCTCTTTGGACGCCGTTTTGGCGTTGTGTCTCATCCGCCCTTTTCTCCTTTCTCTTCGTGCGCAGTCCTTTCCCTCCCTCTGTCACTTGCTACTTTTAGATACGAGAGCATCTAATGTAAACTTAGACGGACACAAAACCTGTCAGACCCACAGAACACACACACACACGCCCTGTTTACACCAGCGCCAGCTTTATTAATTGTGCTGTCTGCCAAGTTGAGAGACAGTTTCGGTAATATGACCTAATGAACGTGTACTTGAGGTTACTGTGTGTTTTGTCTCCTGTTGAATCTCCCCGCTCCCTCCCCTCGTCTGCCCTGCCAGTGACTCACAATGGCTGATGTTACTTGTCCTTCTGGACCGACCAGTAGGCCCGGCCCTTCCTTTTTGGGAGAGTTCCAAGAACAGCCAGGCGCCTTTCACAAGGCTCTGATCATGAAATGGATGTGTTGGACTAAAGACTGGATTTATGCTTAGACTTGAGTGCCAGAAGTCTTTGGCCGGGGGAGGGATATTTTGGTAGAAAAGTTGGTAGATTGTTGCTTCAAGTTGTTATGAAGATAACAAAGTGCAGCGTGTCTACTGCAAAGCAGAACTGGCGTAACACAACAGCACGTCAGCAATGATTCAACACCTGAACCGAAAGCATACAGTTGTTAACACCAGCTCACTGAGCGTCGCCGACACAAGCTAACCTAAACATTGATGCTAGCTAATTTAACGTAGCCTTCCATCGCTAATTAGTGCGTATGGTATTTGTAGAAACTGTAGCCTGATAGATATTATGTTAAGATGTGGAAACTAATTCGTGTTAAATTGCAGGACAGTAATAGCCTACACCAAATAACTCCTTTACACACACACACACTCAGCTCACCTCCCTCACTCCCTCACGCACGCACGCGTGCACATAAACAAACACACACCTTTACTCCCGCTGTTAGGAATAGTTGGAATAAATACCTGTGTTTTTTTCAGGAATAAAATACTTGGTCTATTTAACAGGCCT